>JAJJMC010008370.1:1026942-1061998 GCA_023531435.1 Papaver californicum | reverse complement strand
TGTACTATTTATGGTTTTTTATGTCTTTGTAGGTATTTTCGAGAAATAAAAATTTATGGAAAAATCGGCTCAAAAAGTGATAAAGGCACCCATGAAAAATTACTAAAGGCACCCATACACTTGCTAAAGGCACCCATACAGTTGTTAAAGGCACCCTCCCTTTTGAATTCAAAACCAAAAAGGGCGGGAAATTAAGTTTACGTGAGAAAGTCACCTGGATTAGTTGGCAACCGTGTTTTAAGGGATTTTTAGGTGATTTCAAGTCACCAGAATCAAGATACAATCTATACTAGCTTGTACACACGCAATCCAGAGAGATTCACGCCGGAAAATGGGTGAAAAATCCGTTTGGGAGCCAGAAAAGGGAACACACTTTGATTCGGATTTACAATGATTTAGAGTTGATTTTGGATCTGTTTTTGAGTCCTTATCGGTTCACATGAGTTACTAGGGTTTATTAATCCTATATAAATCAAAGAGAAGCAAAGAAAATAGGATGGAGAGCCATCGGAAAAAAAAAACAGGAAGAAAAAATTATGCTGTTTCGAAGAAGAAGAGGAAGAACATAAGACTGTCGCTGATTGTCATTCTTTTTGTCTCTGTTTCAGTCATATCTTCATCTGCTGAAGCAGTCGTATTCCTGCTGCATATACAATCCGTTTTTTCTCCTGTTTACTTTTATTTCTTCTGTAACACTAAGATCACTTCATTGTAACGTTTATATACGTCTCAAAACTTCTGTGTTACTCTTTTTTCACCATTGTAAGCACCTTTTGAGCAATGAAAGCTTATTTTGAGTGTGTTTCCATTACAATGAGCTAATCACCATCACTGGGGCGACGAAGGAAGCCGTTCATCCAATAATTGTGGTAACTTCTATTTTAATTATATTTATTCTAAAATTCTTTTATTATTAATTGCTTGAATTAAAATTGAAAAAATAGTTTTTCTCAAATAATTGTGTTTTCTTCTGTTGGGTCATACTTGGTTTTTAAACTCTTGATGTCTCATGCTCTTGATTAACAATTATTCTTTCAAAAACCTATCTTTGGCATATTTAGATTAAATTGAATATAAGAATTGTTAGATGTTATCACTGAAGTATTGGTTAATGGTGGAATCTTAAGCCCTAGTTTTTCTTCATCCATTTTAAATCAAATTGTTTTAATTCTCTTTATTTTATGTTATTAAAAATTAGGTCTAGAAATTAAATCTTCACAAGTCAGAGAATCGAACCTATTTTACCACTATTAAAAACTACACCACTTGTCTCTCTAGATCAAAATGATACATGCATCCATTACTATATAAATCATGTAATTAGTTCATTTTTAACTACACCAAGAAGCGTTTTAATAAGAAATCTTCTTCTCCTAATTTCTCTCTACTTATCCACTATAGTTTATGCATTAATATTTATTTACTAACCAATATCTATAGTAATTAATTAATAACCTAGAGAAGAATAGTGAGACTTGAACACGTTATCAACACCTTGTTCTAACCAACTGAGTATTGATCCTTCGCACACAAATTTTTTTTGTATCTCTTCACTTGATCAAGGACAACTACTAAAGAATGTATTTTTCAAACATTTTATGAGCATGCACGTGGGTATTTTCTTTGAAAATGATATATTTACCTCGTTTATCATATGACATGATATTAATTTTTCCATGTTATTACTTTTTTTCATATGACAATAATAGTTTTTAAAAAGTCCATATGTTTTATTTGTTTGAAATTTTATCATGTGATGTTGTACTATTATTTTTTTGTACAATTTATTTTACTTTTGAAAAATATAACTATTATAATTTTGTACTACTAATTATGCATGCATATATATGTATGCTATTTTCCCCCAAATATCATGATTATCGCTTAAATAATTTGCATGCATAATATATATATATATATATATATTGAATATAATATACGTTTATTTTTAAACATTATTAATGCATGTTGATAATATTATCCCAAAAATAATTTATCAAATATTTATTTTCTTAACCGGTTGTACCAAACCGGAAAAAGGACTGTTACTTACTCCTTACAAATTATGCGTATTTAAATGATAAATGAGCATGTAGTTTATTTTTTAAAAATGGGCTTGTATTAAATTGACTATTTTGTCGACCTTGTTACTAATTTTTTTTGCAAATTTTAAACCACAAAGAAATTTGGTTGATTAATTTTGTTGCCTGGGTTATGATTAGAAGTTGGACTATGACTTATCAGTGCTACCCACAAAACCATAAAGAAATTTGGTTTTGGTATCTATCTTGGGCATAAAGAAATTTGGTCACGGAAAATGGTACTAAAATTTGTCATATTTATGGACTCAGAAGGACTTGAGCACCATATTAATGTCCCTTACTTTATCTTATGTAGATGGACCCAATTCGACCAGAGTTTGAACTTTTGGACTCAGCAGGACTTGGGTACCATTGTTGGGTAGCTGATATGGAAACTACCTTCGTGGCAAAGTACTACACTTCTACTATCAATCCATCTACCGATGAAAATGTTGTTCCAGCATCTAAGAAAGACAAAGCTCATGCTCTTATGTTCCTCAAGAGACACATCGATCCTAACCTATGTTGGGGTTATCACCACTTGAAGACACCAAAAGAGCTATGGGATGTACCCAAGAGCCATTTTTGGAACATTCATGATTCATTACTACCACAATTGATTGTCCAGTGGAATGAAATATGTTTCATCGATTATGTAAAAGTGAATGATTTCCAAAAAGACATGCTACAACTTCAGGCACGTCTTACCTTCTGTGGAAAGAAACTCACGAATGAGGAAATGATTCAGAAAACCCTACCGACCTTTCCCACCTCATCCATGATACTAGTGAACCAGTATCGTTTGGAGGTTGACAACAAAAGAATCAAAACATTCAGTAAGTTGATAAACTTACTGCAAATGAATGAGAGGCACAATAAGATTCTTGTCAATAACAATGCCAGAGTTGTCGGGAAAAAGAAAGTTCCTGAAGCTAACCATGGCAAGGTCCACATAGGGAAAAACCCCAAGGGAAAGAGGATTCAGCAATCTGATTCACATCCGCGTGATCACACTCACTTGGAGATAATACCTTTCGTGGAAGAAGACATAAGAGACATAATTGAGGTCGAGGGCGTAAAGGTCATTATAATATTTGACACAAAGAAGGAACTTCTGGCCAAAGTGGTAGCGAACCCAAGTTTAAAAAAATACCTAAAAATCCCGCTAATATAAGGTCCGCAGATGAAAATGCGCCTTGTTTTAGGTGTGCATCCTCGGACATTGGTACATGCAATGTAAGACTAGTGCAAGTGTTTGCGACCTACAAAATGTACCGGGAAACTCTCGAACAAGAGGCTCACTATATGGAACAAAATGATCTTAACCCTGACGTCAACCTAGCAGTTTCAGACTTCCTAGGAAACGAGGACTTTTCCCCATCAATGGATGCCCCTGACTTTGCGTGGGCCTAAACATCTAATTTATTGTTTTATGGCTTACTAGACTCTGTTTTTAAATAGGTTGTTAGATGCTTTTAAGTACTTTATGTTATCATTGAATGTCTTTTTTTTAATGGTTTGAGTAGGTGTTACTGTTCTTAAACATGTTTCTTAATATCTTTATGTTATGTGTATGGATTATCTATAAGTACTTATCTTCTATTATGTTCTATAGAATTTTACTTTGTTTATGATAATCTATTGTTTAACATGCATACTAGAATAGGAAGGACGCCATTCTAGTAGAATAGTATTCTCTAAAGGAAACGAGATGAACTATTTATTTTTATAACATTCCTACCTAATGTACTTGTAGGAATGTCTCAAGGAAAAATTGAATGTTTAGCTGATAGTGCAACCACCCACATTATCCTAAGAAATCGACAATTATTTGTTGATTTCACTCCTTATAATACATATGTGACTACGATGACTGGATCATCACAAGTAATAATTGGGCGAGGTACTGCGCAATTCTTGTTGCCAAATGGCACAATGATTAAAGTCACAGAAGCTCTGTATGCACCAAGAGCTAACCGAACTTTGTTAAGTTTCAAGTATATCTGTGCAAATTGTTAACACTTGGAAACTCATTGTGAGAATGGAATTAAGTACATATACGTGACCTCTAGTGAATGCGGAAGGAAACACATCTTAGAGAAACTAATGAGTCCACTCTAGTGGATTATACATCACCACTATTAGGATTATTGAATCCCATGTTGTTACCAATAGGGCTGTCAACGGATTAAATTCCGTCGGATTTTAACAAATCCGTTAAGGTTAAGGTTAAGGATATCGGAATTCCGGAATCCGATAAAATCCGACGGATTCTAGAAAACCCAATCCGATAAGGTTAAGGTTAAGGATATCGGAATTCCGGATTTTTCCGATAAAATCCGAATTCTGGGTAAAAAAAAAAAAATTAAAATGACTTCTTCTGACTTCATACACATTCAAAATGTTCTAAAACAGAGTTCAGTTCAGTCTCTCAGTCTCACACATGAAAAGAAAATACAAAGACAACCCATAAAAAGTCACAAACAAAGCAAAAGAAATAAAAGCAAATGGCAGCGGCTGCTCTTGCTTGGCTGCTTGCATGTTGTTGCATCAACTTCAGTCTTCAATTTCCATATCTGCATTAGTACGCAAATATTCAAAATCAATCAGAAATCAGAAGAACAACAATTGAAACTATGAAAAATTGAGGATAAAGCAAAGGAAAAAAAATTTAACCTGGATCAAAGAAGTCTGGCAACCAATCACTTAGACAAAGCAATGCTTGGACTAATTCTGGATCTAATGAAGTTCTATGTGTTGTAAGAACCCTACCACCATCACTAAACATGGATTCTGATGCCACACTAGTCACTGGAACAGCCAAAACATCTCTTGCGATCTTTGCGAGAGTTGGGTACTTAGGGGCATTTAGCTTCCACCAACTCAATATATCAAAGTTAAACTCATCTTGGGGTGACAGAGATGGAAGAATTGGTTCTTCTAAGTACTTCTCCAACTCAGACTTCTGAACACCATCTTCATCATTTTCCATCATAAACTCAGCATAATCTGGGTTAGTTGTACTTGTACCTGAGCTGCTTACATCCATGGTAGAGACAGAGTTGCCAAAGAAATCAGGAGCTGCAGTGCTGCTTTCAGATTCATATGCATTGAAAAGTTGGCTCAACTCTGTTTTGAATTTCTCATACTCATCTCCATAGTTATCAAAACCATACAATTTCTTATATGTGTACTTTACCCATTTTGCCTTGTACCTTGGATCTAAAACCACTCCAATGCTCATAACCAAATTGCATTCACTCCAATATGCATTAAACTTTTCTCTCATTTTTAACCCCATTTCTTTGATATAGACAAAAGAACTATCTTCCCAACTTTTGATGCATTTGTTAACTTCATACACCCCATTATAATACAAGTTTGCAGTTGGATACTTAGTCCCTGCAAACTTATTTGAAATATCATTAAAAACCTCTAAACAATTACAAATTACTTTTCCTTGTTCCCACTGCTGTCTAGATGGAAGAAGATTGAAATCAAGATCAAACTCATTTAATCTTTCAAAACCTTCTTGAAGTACAATTGCATTCTTAAGCATTAGAAAAGTGGAGTTCCACCTTGTGTCCACATCTAAACTAACTGACTTTCCAGACAATCTACATTGTGCCAATGCTGTTTCAAACTTTTCTTTCCTAGCTTGTGAAGACTTAACATATTTAACACACCCTCTAATACCCTCTATAAACTCTGCAGCTACTTTCATGCCATACAATACAATCAAATGTAGTATGTGGTTGCTACACCTCATGTGAAACATTTTTCCTTCAAGCAATATACAATTCTTACCATCTAGCCAACTAATCAGATTTCTCATCATAACGCCATTCGCACTAGCATTATCAGCAGTTAAAGCAAAAAATTTCCTATCTATGTTCCATTCCAAAGTGCAAGTTTTGATAAAATCTGAGAGAACATCTCCGGTATGTGGTGATGGGACTACAATGTAAGCTAAGGTTTTCTTCTGCAAATTCCACTTATCATCTATAAAATGGCATGTCACACAGCAATAACCATCTTTAGTATGTTTGGCAGTCCACATATCAGTTGTAAGACTACATTTGGAAGTCAAATTATCCAATTGTAGTTGCAATTCAGCTTTCATTTCAACATAACACCTCATTAGATCTGATCTAGTTGTATTCCTAGATGGTATTTTAGCAGCAGGGTTCAAAGACTTACAGAACTCTCTAAAGTAGACATGCTCAACCATGTTAAGAGGGTAATCATGCTTAGCAATCATTTTAACAATGCATAACCTAGTAACATTTGGATCATACTTCCAATTAACTATTTTAGTTGCTTGGTTACCTGCTTTTTTCATTGCTGTAGAAATCTTCATCTGTCCTGGCTTGTTTTCTTCTTTCTTGGGGCAGATTTTTAGATGAGCAGACAAGCGGCTAGTTCCTTTTTCACTACATGCTTCAATTACCTTTCCACAATGATGACATTTACCTTCAACGGCAGCCTCATACTCATCCAACTTCCCTTTTACAAGCCTTTTAGTAACTTTCCTTGTAAATTCATCCCATACCAGTGACCTTGTTGTTCGCAATTTTTTCATTGCAGCAACAATAATTGGATCATCTTCTTCTGCTTCAACTGCTGGTCTCTTACTAGAAGGTGTTGAAGCAGTTGTTGAACATCCAACACTTTGTTCTCCTAGTTCTTGTTGTGAACAATTTGGTTGACTGCAGCTTGGGGTTCCAATTTGATTGGATTCTCTTTGAGACATTCTGAAAAAAAAAGAACAAAGTATTAGAGGACCAAAAAATAGTTAGAAGAAAAGATTATAGAAAAGACATTCTGCATATAGTCACATACTAATATACTGTAAGAAAAAACTTTAAAGCAAAGTACCCTTGCAAACCATAAAAAAAATTTGACTTTGAAGCTCTTCGTAACGTTATGAAGTTTGCTTCAACTCTTTGTGCAATTTCATAATGTTTTTCAACAGGGGAGGTCAAATCAAAACAAACAATAAAGTGATGGATGAGGTATAGATAGGACCTACAGGGGATCTTCAAAGCTAAGTTAATCCCTAAGCTAAAGCTACGGAAATGGAATTTAAGGTTAACCTGTCTATTTTGTAGTGGGCTCCATTTAGTAGTAGTAACAATGACAATAACAGCAAGAATCACAATTCAAAACCCACAACCAAAATATTATAATAACGTAAGGTCATTTATTGAACATTTAGACTTTCCGTATCTCTGAAATCATCTCAGCTCACTGCATCCTATTAAGCTTTAGTAGTTGCAAAATCGGAACCCTCCTACGCAGTAAGTAGGTAGTGCAACTCAACAAGTGAAAATATCAGAATTACCAGTCATATCATCAAGACAGACAAGGTTAACCTTAAATTCCAACAAGGAACAATGAACATTTAAACAGAAAGAAAAATCGCAAGACAGACAAGGTTCAATGTTAAAAACACAACAAGGAGGTCACCAAGCCAACTAGAAGAGGTTGTGATAGATATACGTAACACACACGAAAGACAGACAAAAAAGTCAAAATTGGAGGGACTGCAATAGGTTTGGACCAATCTATTTTATATTGACAACATAAAAAGAAATGGAGAAATGGAAATCAGAAAATTTAATCGCAGCAATTCACTTTAACAAGGAAGAACAATAGTTCACTCGGTAAGATTAAGTGTGTAGCAACATGAGGTAAATTATAAGATAATTCTGTAACCTGTAATTTGCATTGCAATTTCGAAAGAAACAAGTAGGTGTCAAAATATGAACAAAAAGGTGAGTTCTTCCCTCCAGTAAGACAGCAAAAAAAAGGCTCCACCATAATTGACAAGCCTACTTAAAACCTGGACGAAACCTACGTCTAAGAGCCACAAATTTAACAAACAATAAACTTTGAATATGAAATACATTGTAGTGAGAAAAAAAATACTGGCAGAAAATCAGCCTGATTATGTTACTTGAAGAATTAAAGATTCAACACAAACTGCTTAAGTGCAGGAAGTTTCTTGCAGTAAGTTTGAACCGAAATCCAAAAATGAAAACAATTACACCAAAAAGCACTGAATTCCTAATTACAGAGAGATAAAGACCCAAAATTTAATGCAGAATTTTGTGGTCAAAGGGTATACTAGTATTGAGTATTCTCTAAATAAGCAGTTGCCCCATGTGTGCTAATGCATACATGGTTATGTCCACAATCAAATACTATAAGCTTAAAGAGACAAATGGTAATGTTACAGCAATATTAATCAATAAAAGACATCGAAACCAGATTCTATACACATTTTGTAAAAGAATCCTTTCTCCACAGACCAAAGGTTCACAAACAAAGCTATCATTTAAATGCTATTGAGATCAGACTCACTTCTGTAAGAAAAGTCCATTTGATTTGATTACTCATGCCAACACCTAACCAAACGAAGTGACTAGAAAAGTTAATTTCAGAGAACGTAGATAAAGCTTCTTTCTTGTGTATTACTTACACCAACTCTGGAAATCCCTAAAAATCATCACACGATACACACCCTGACACCCATATACTGAAAACAGAAAACAAAGCATCACACCCATATACTGAAACCTAAAAATCAAGTTAATCAACACACCCAATCGAAACCTAAAAAAATCAAGTTAATCAAATTACTTAAAACATCCCAAATCACAAAAGAAAAAAGAAATTAAATTACCTAATTGAAGTTTAGATGAAGGAAAAGAATCAAGACTAGAGATTAGATCAGTGGGACTGGGGAGAGCCTCCAATCGCCTTCAGAGAAGAGAAGAGAAGAGAGACTTCAGTTCAGAGTTTCAGACGGAAATCGGAATGAAAGAGGAAGGTGCTGCTGCCGCTGCGTGAATGTGAAATGTAATTCAGGGTGAAATTCTGAAAAAGCCCCTATGTTATCGGATTCCGGATTTTAACCTACCGGATGTTGCCTAATCCGGATCCGTTAGGTTAACTTAGTAAAATCCGATAGTCATTCCGATTCCGGAATCCGAAATCCGATAAATCGGATAAAATCCTATAGGATATCGGATTGTCGGAAACGGATTTCGGAATTCGGATGTATATTGACAGCCCTAGTTACCAACGATGAAATGTTGGCCAGTGACTTGTACAAGCTTTGGAACGATCGACTAGGGCACCCAAGTCGTGATATGATGATCCGTGTTTTAAAGAACTCACACGGATATCCCTTTTTTCGCATGAAAAATAAAATGGGACAAAAGGATGTTACAATGCAGAGTAACAATGTGTTTTCTGAAGTAACTGATGTACAATCTTTTCCTTCTAAAGTAAAAGAAACGCAACCCTCTTCTTCCAAAGTAATTGAAGTGAACCCTATATCCCATTCTTCTTCGTTTTCCTTGTCGAATGCGCGTCAC
This sequence comes from Papaver californicum, assembly GCA_023531435.1. Lineage (NCBI taxonomy): Eukaryota > Viridiplantae > Streptophyta > Magnoliopsida > Ranunculales > Papaveraceae > Papaver > Papaver californicum. Next base: position 1,052,532 of record JAJJMC010008370.1, on the reverse strand, counting down.
TCATTTTGCAAAGCTTATACTTTAGCAAAGATAGGATCGAGACCATCTTATGCTAAAGATACAAAACAAAATATTCCATTATTACAAAGAATACAATGTGATATTTGTGGACCTATACATCCAGAATACGGAACATTCAGGTATTTTAAGGTTTTGGTTTATGCTTCGACCCGTTGGTCATACGTTGCATTGTTGTTCACAAGAAATGCTGCTTTCACAAAGCTCATAGCACAAATTATATGATCAAGGGATCACCACCCCGATCATCCAATAAAGTCTATCATACTTGATAATACTGGAGAATTTACATCTAAAGGATTTGATGATTTCTGTATGTCTAATGGAATTGACATAGAGCATCATGTACCCTATGTACACACTCAAAATGGTCTCGCAGAAGCTACCATCAAAAGGTTACAGATGATAGCGAGGGCATTGGTTATGCGTTCCAACCTGCCTATTACTGACTGGGGGTACGCCATATTGCATGCAGCATTACTTATTCGCTTTAAACCCACTTCTAGCTAACCATTTTCTGCATACCAGTTGGTAACTGGATATGAGCCTGGTATTTCATATTTACGCATATTTGGTTGTCCTGTATACGTGCCTATTACGCCCTAACATCGTACTAAGATGGGTCCACAAAGACGAGTAAGTATTTATGTTGGATATGAATCCCCAACAATAATCCGCTCCTTAGAACCTTTGACAGGTAATCTCTTTACCGCTAGATTTGCGGATTGTCACTTTGATGAGACAACCTTCCCGTTGTTAGGGGGGGGGGGGTATGGAAAAGGATTTCCTAAGGGAACGATAGGAATTTTCGTGGTGTGTTCCCACATTGTCTCATCTAGATCCCCACACTTCACAAAGTGAAAGTGAAGTGAAAAGAATTATCGATCTTCAGAATATGGCAGATTCAATGCCTGATGCATTTACTGATATCGCTAAAGTGACGAGATGACACATATCAGCTGCAAACGTGCCTGCAAGGTTGGAAATCCCTGAACAAGGCACCTTAGATAGAAATGCCAAGGCTACACTTGGTGGAAGTGTAGCTAAGGCTAATGGACACCAAAAGGAAGAGGGGGAGACCACTTGGTTCGATCGATACTCACCCAAGGAATAAAAAGGTGAATAAGGAACAAATCGATCCATATATCATCAATACAGATAATTCATCTCATGGGATTGTCTCTGACTACAGCTATGTCCATGAATCATTACTGGGGGACGCCCCGAAGTTCGAATTGATTCCAGAGAACAAAGAAATCTTATGGATTGTGAAAGTGCATAATGTTGATAGAAAGATCCTCCACGTATATTGATGATATATTTACATATAGTGTTGCTAGAAATATTATAGAGCACCATGATATTGAACCACGCATTGTTGCAGAATGCCAAAAGAGAACAGATTATCCTCAATAGAGAGATGCAACCGAGGATGAACTAGATTCACTTACAAAAAGACAGGTATTTGGTGCGGTAGTGCAAACCCCACCAGGTGTAAAACCTGTAGGATAAAATGGGTATTTTTCAGAAAGCGTAATGAGAAGAACGAAGTCGTTAGGTATAAGGATCGCCTTATGGCGCAAAGTTTATCACAACGCCATGGTATTGATTACGAATAAACATGCTCTCTTGTAACGGATGTCATAACGTTCTGCTACTTAGTTAGCTTGATAGTTTCAGAAGGACTTGAAATATAACTTACGGATGTGGTTGCAGGATATCTCTATGAAGATCTTGATTCAAAGATATTCATGAAAGTGCCAGATGGCCTTCCATTGCCCAAATCAAGTGACTCTAAACCACATATTGCATTTGCAATTCATTTGAAACGCTCACTTTGCGGATTAAAGCAATCCGCTCGGATGTGGTATACCCGTCTAAGTGACTATTTGATTGGGAAGGGATATACAAATAATGAATTGTGCCTCTGCGTTTTCATAAAAAAAACAAGTTTCGGATTTGCAATTATAGCTGTCTATGTTGATGATATGAAGATAGTAGATACTCTTGATGAAATAAGAGAAACTACAAGTTATTTGAAATCCGAATTTGAAATGAAGATCTTGGTAAAACTCGGATGTGAATAGAACAAAGTGCACCCTGCTAGCACTCCCATGGTTGGTCGAAATTTAGATGTACATAAAGATCCATTTTGTCCAAGGGAAGATGATGAAGATGTATTGGGAGTTGAATATCCCTACCTAAGTGCAATAGGCATATTATTGTACTTAGCACAATATACTCGACCAGATATCTCATTCTCAGTGAACTTATTAGCTAGATTTAGCTCAGCACAAAAACAACGTCATTGGAATGGTATAAATAATATCTTTAGATACCTAAAAGGAACTATTGACTTGGGTTTGTTTTATCCCTATGAAGACATAAGGAGAACTGCTAATGTAAGTGCAATCCCTTACACTAAAACACCAAATAATGTCTTGGTTGATTTTGCTGATGTTGGGTACCTCTCGGACCCACACAAAAGTTGATCCAAACTGGATATGTGTTCACCATAGGGAATACTGCAATATCTTGGAGATCGACCAAGCAAACCCTTGTGGTACCTCCACGAACCACTCTGAGAGCATTGCCTTCCATGAGGAGATTCGAGAGTATATATGGTTAAGGTCTATCATTACACACATTCGAGGGACATGTGGTTTGATTTCTACCACTGAAGAGCCAACTTGCATTTACGAAGATAATGCAGCTTGCATCGAACAGATGAAGCAAGGGTATATCAAGGGTGATAATACGAAACATACATCACCGATATATTTTTATAATCAACGACAACAATATCTTCTAAACATTCAAGTCAGTAAAGTAAAATCTGATGAAAATATGGCAGACTTATTAACTAAGTCATTATCTAAGTTCACGTTTGAAGAACACGTATAAAGTAAAGACTAAGGAAATTATCTGAACTCCCGTGATTACATAAGTATAAAAAAATATTTATGAACCCCCATGAATGCTTTGGACTAAAGAAATTGTCCTACATCAAGGGGTAGCATCTAATGATATTTTGAAATCTTTTTCCCTTCATCGAGGTTACTTTTTCACACATGGTTTTGTTACTCGGCAAGGTTTTTAATGAGACAACAATAATACTAGAAATGCAGTTCATGAAGAGATGTTGACATCAGGGGGAGAATCTAATGATGCGATTTCTACAACATGTGCGAGGCAACTCTATCTTAAGTTTTCTAAATATTGTACTATTTTCCCTTAGTTCAGGTTTTATCCCTATGGGTTTTCCTGACAAGGTTTCAATGAGACAATTAATTTTGAATTTCCCTTTGACCACACAATGGGGAGTGTTATAGGACAAGTGTGTGTCAAAAGGATCAAGCTGCACACTTGGCTCACACCACATACAACCAAGGGCACTTTTCTCTCTACCTCTCATACAAGCTAGGCATTTGGACTTCTACATCACATACAACCAAGGCACTTGTATCTCTACCTCTCATGCAAGCTAGGCACTTGGATTTCTACACCCCATGCAACAAGGGCACTTGTCTCTCTATCTCAAAGTGATACATGCATCCATCACTATATAAATCATGTACTTAGTTCATTTTAATAAGAAATCTTCTTCTCATAATTTCTCTCTACTTATCACTATAATTTATGCATTACTATTCATCTACTAACCAATATCTATAGTAATTAGTTAATAACCTAGAGAAGAATAGTGAGACTTGAACACTTCTTCAATTATTATCAGAATTTTCTTCTCTTTCTGGGCAGGTAATTAACTTAGAGAAATCTTCAGTGTTGTTCAACAATAATTTGGATGAAGATCTTGCAACACTCTTCAACATATTCTGGGAGACAAAGCCACGAATCCAATTGAGAAGTACTTAGGGTCTCCTATTATTTTAGGCAGATCCAAGGTCCATTCTTTTGAAGATATCAAGATAGTTCTTGACAACATACTAGCAAGATGGAAATCAAGTTGCATGAATCAAGCTGCAAGAACTACTATGATCTCTGCTCAACTCCGTGCCACAGTACCAGATGAGCACATTTAAGATACCTAAGGAATTAATCAATAATCTAAACTCTTTGGAAAGGCAATTTTGGTGGGGTTTCAAGGCCAACATAGGTATCAATCTAATAGCTTAGCAAAATTTGTGTAAACCTAAATCCATAGTAGGGCTTACTTTTAGGGACCTGAAGAAGTTAAATCATGCCTTACTCACTAAACTGGCTTGGAGTTCATGTAATAATCTGAAGCAGTTATGGGTAAAAGTCATTTAAGTCAAAATATTTCAAAGATAATGAGTGCATTCATCTTGATGCTCCTAAAGCTAGTACTTCTTGGGTTTGGAGGGGTATAAAACAAGGAATTTCCATCTTAAAAGACAACTATTTCATGGAGGTGCATAATGGTAAGAAAACCAAAATTTGGGTTGATATATGGGTAGTAGGAATTAACGATTAGTCTTATTTTTATTGGGATTTAAACAGTCTAGTCATGTCCCACAAAGCCTTGTACACTTTAGTCCTGGTCATTTTTCTCACGGGTTAGTCCGACCCAAAAAAACTCATATTTTCTTATTTCCATAAGTATCCTTTATCATTCTATATATATTGATTTGTTTAATAAAATATACCATTTAACTTTTGAAGAGAGAGAAAACAAATATTATTATTGTAGAAAAAAAACTAGATCTATGAAAAAAAAATCTTCTTCTTCTTCTGGAGAGAAAAATTGATCCGAGATTTCTTCATCATCTTCTTCTTCCACGTTTTAATGTCATAGTTTCTTCATCTTCATCTTTGATTTTAAAGATAGATATGAGGTTTGATTGTTGTTTTAGGCGTTTTTTCATCTTCTTCTTCCTTTGGAGAGAGAAAATAAATTAAATTTTTCTTCTTCATCTTTAATTAAAAAAGTTAGTTAAAATTTTGACTTGTCGTTATTTTCATGGATTTCTTCTCTTTTTTCTTCTTTTTTCATAATTATAATTTTATTTGGGTTGATTTTTAGATTTTTTTTTGTTACATGATTAAGAACTAGTTTGTATCTTCCTTTTTTTGTGTGTTTTCAGGTGCACTTTATTGTACACTGTATTTTTGTGCATGGTGATGAATTGAGGTAGGAAATTATTATCTTCATGTGATATAACATGTGTACGTTATTGTACAACTATGTACACTATAGGTGTGTACATAGTTGTACACCTTTGAAATATCTCAAAGATATATGGACTTCTGTTGTGGGCATGGATGTTCTTTTTGTTTTATTTGTTGTAGGTGTGAACATAGTAGTACACCAATATGCTATCTCATGGATATATGGACTATTTCGTGGGCATGTATATGTTCGATTTGTTAAATTGTTGTAGGTGTGTACATAGTTGTACACCTCGGTGATATCTTATGGTTATATGGTCTATTTTGTATGGGCAATGATGTTTGATTTTTAGATTTTTGTAGGTGTGTACATAGTTGTACACCTTTAAGATATATCAAGGATATATGGTCTGCTTTGTTGGTATGAGTATGATTTAGATTGGATTACCCATCTAATCTTTTCTGAATTGATGTAGATTGGATTATCAACCTGATTCGAACTTACATTTGTTCTCCACTGACTGTAATAGACTCGATCTTAAATTTATGGACTCGTAAGCTCAAAATGGTAGAGCGCCCAAGCCTATCACAAGGTTTACGGAGGTTGATGGTTCAAATCCATTTGAGTTTACATGTTATATTTATACAATATGGATAGGTGTGTGTACATACTGGTGCACCGGTGTAATTCCCATGAAAAAAAATTGTTTGTAGGTGAATATGGTTGATTCGTTCCATATTTTGTAGGGGTGTACATATTGGTACACCGGTGTATTTTACATGAAAAATAGTTCTGCATGTTGGTATGAATGATCGATTTAATGCATGTTTTGTTGTGGTGTACATATTGGTGCACCAGTGTATTTTCTATGAAAAATAGGATTGCGTGTGGGTATTAATGATCAATCTAATGCATGTTTTGTAGGTGTGTACATATTGGTGCACCAATGTAATTCCTATGAAAAAGTAGGTTTGAGTATGAGTATGAATGATCAGTTTTTATGCATGTTTTTACAGGGGTGTACATATTGTTGCACCAGTGTAATTCCCATGAAAAGTAGGTCTAAGTGTGTGGTTATGAATAATTGGTTTCATGCATGTTTTGCAGGGGTGTACAAAGTGGTGCACATGTGAAAAAATAAATGCATAAGCTTATGAAAATTTGTGTATTTTTTATACACATGAGATAAACATGAAGAGAAAATTAATAAATTTAAGAAATAAAAATTATATAGTCATATGGGTACTCTTTTTGTAGATCTCAGAAAGAGCTTTCCGAATATATAAAATTTACGAATTTTGAATGAGCATTTTAAAAAATAAATTGTTTTTAATTGTTTTTATATTACTTAAAATTGTTGATATCATCATAAATCACTCTAAATATTTAGACTAAATTATAAATCAAGAAGGTTATTTATTTATTTTTTGTATTTTAAATAAATATAGGACAATTATACCTAGTTGAATGGATCGAAATTAACTAATCTATTTAAATAGGATTTAAGACTAAACCGTTTTTTCCCATATGGATACCTATACCGAGCATCCCCTTGTTCCTTGTATTTCACATCAAGGAAACTTAACCTTTGTCTCTGAGCTTATTCTACCTAACACCGGTAGCTGGAATTCTTCATGGATATTCAACTTGATTTTAATCAAGAAGACATTATGATGTGGCGACCAACCAATAATAAGAGTTTCTCAACGAAAAGACATTATGATGTGGCGACCAACCAATAATAAGAGTTTCTCAACGAAAACTGCGTATTATCTTCGTATTGTTAATCCGTGTGCAAAGACCTAAAATATCACTCACTTGATACAGAATGATTTAAGTTACACTGTACAATATGACTAACAAGTTAAATAGATGGACCCAATATTCACGCATAGTCGATGTAGTTCAGGAGAATCAGGACATCATACATGAATGTGTGGAAACACTAACAAGTGAGACCTCTTTGTGCATTTCTACGTGAAAATTGAACTTGCATAAAGTACAGAAAAAAAGAAGTTTCCCTGTTGCAAAATTCCCCAATCGGCAGTTTCGTTACAAGAACCAACAATAGGTAGTATGTACAACTTATAATCTTCCAACAACAAAAATCAAGTAGAAGCAGTTATCAAAGATACAGGCATACTCTTAACCAAAACAATTGACTACTTTGGGACCTTGTTTCTTTGGTTTTAGAGCAGCGTTTTCATTTTGAACTCCTAAAGAAGCTGGTGCTCATAGAAGTACTATTATTGCCTTCATCACCTTCTTCCATCATAAAATCATCTTCGAGATCATCTCCACTGACAATCTTAGTCACCCTTGGTTTTCCTTCGTACTCATTTGCTGGGCAATAAATAACACAAGTGCTGTCAAACAATCAAATTCGAGATCAGCCAGAAAAAGAAATAACCATCAATGTTATAGTTGTTTTTGTGGGTATCTTCAAGCAAGTATATATAACACTTGAACTGACACGCCAGGTAAAAATAACACCATAGCTTCAGAAGACACTGAGATTATCACCTCATCCATCCGACAGACACACTGATGATCTTAATATAATTCTATAGGAAGTGGAAGAAGAAGAGTGTTTTCTAGAAAAAATGCCACTCCAGCAATGATCTGATGAAAAAGACCATTTTTTCCGGAAAAAAAAACCATAGCATCGACTCTTAGCGCAAACACTTTTAGGAGCACCATGGTAAAAGTCCCTTTGGTCTCCTCCTCTAGGACCTATTCACATTTCATTCTATCTTGTTTTTTAGTCTAACAATATGGTCGAGTCACTTGCAAGTGAGATACAAACACGGATCATTATGCCGAAGACATGAATGCTATGAGTGGCAGTCAAGAAGCATTCTTTATCCTTTTAATTTTTGTGCAGCAATTTATTGTCAAATTCTTACAAGTCCTGAGTGTCAACTCTATTTTTACTTTCTTTTTTTTACCCTTGAAGGATGAACTAAGGTGAACTTGGAAAAGATTTTCAAGATATAGTTACCTAATTAATTATTTCTTTTTTGCTTAACTTACTCATACAACGAAAGCATTTTTAAAGTCTTGCTGGACGAAAAATAGCAGCAAAAAGAAACATCTGACATTGAAGTGCATCACGAAAACATTAAAGGATTGAAGTCAAACACATAACTCACAAAACATACCAGCACGGATGCTTCCCACTCCACCGCTAGCATTTGATGACAAATTCCTTTTGTTAGGACAATGTTTAGCCAAATGTGTCATCCCACCACATATTTTACAGGAACCACCCTACACAAATACATGAAAGAAAATTAACAGAATCCTACATAGCCAGGTAAATTCAGTTGCTGGTATTTGCGTCATTAAGTACCAACACAATCTTGACCGTGATCCCACCCTTCCGACTCTTCAGAGAGTATTTGGACTTGTAATGGCCAGTCTTGTTTATCCAGAAGGCATATAACTACATTAGAAATACCCCATCACTTCGCCTCGATCAACAACATTTGTGATTTTGATATTAAGAGCTACTAGCGACACACCTGTGCCTCCGGCGCTAGTGAGGTCACGCTGTTATTGTGTTGTAAGCAAGATTAACTATCCATTTGACTAGATTTATAACTTGGGGTACGAGACTAACATCATAATATTCTGTCTAACTTTACAATTCCTTTCACATTTTTTTTGCTCAAAAATTGTCCGTCTATTTTCTCTCTCACCTCAATGATACAAAGTACACATGTACTACTTATCCCTGCTTTTTTCTCAAATCTATACCTAATATGAACCTCTCACTTTTGATGATATCAAGAAAATATATGTATTTTACTGGTGGAAGTGAACATAAGTTGAGAGTGTTAGTGGACAACAACAACAAATCTGAACCTCCATTTGCCGTTGGTGTTGTGTATGCCCACTCCTGCTTTATAATATAGTAACTAATAACTTAAATTAACTTCCAATCTTGTGTTTATTTTCATACAAAATAACATATGTATTATGGTTCTAGAGAATGTACTGTGGTTGGCTCTAAAACCACAGATACAACTATTTTGTGTTAGTATTGACAGAATAGCTCTCACGCTTTTTGAGTTTTGCAACTCACTAAGTATAATACCGTATACCAGTGTCTGACACCAACACAGAGGCTTGTAAGAAAGTTCAACCAGCATTGTTTTAAAGATAATACCAACTTTACAGCATGAAATAAATTGACAGTGTCATCTCTGGAAAGGTAGGGAAATGATTGGCACTTACAGACGCAACACACAAGGAACAAGCTTACTTGAATGAAGATGCTGAACAGAATCTATTAGTTGTCATTGCATATAAAGCAACTAGCAAATCTTGTACCACCATTCATAAAGTAGATGTTTCATACTTTCATGATTCATTGAATACCACGAAAGCATCAACAATTGACAATAAACAGAGACTGCCGTTTTCCTAATATTTCCTAATATTAAATTTATGACATACATGTTATATATTAATGTACATGTAGTTAAGTTACAACCATCATGCTAAGTTGCTAATTATCGAGATAATAGAAATATTGATTAGACAAACTAATCCCTCAATTAATTAATTTTGTATGACTGTACATAAGTCAAGCGAGATTTGCATTGGAGTTCTTCTAACATAATGCTACATGACCTAATTTGAACCAGATGGCAACCTCCACTGATGTGGCAGATGATATGCAGACAACCTCCAAACCAAGTCTTAGACATGCTATACCTAATTCCATGAGAGCTGCCACTCATTTGGAAAAGCATTTCGGGCCAACCATTTCAGGTATAATGCGTTCTTCCTTGTCTTTTCCCCAAAAGCACAGATCCAGAACCATTAAGCAGTATGTGACCCTCATCCCTAACACAATCAATATATGGCATGTTCAGATGGTGGAAAGGGAATTCCATTCCCATAAATCATATTCCGTGAGGAGGGGGAATCTTAAACCCACCACCCCTCATGGGTTCTGAAGTACCCTATTTGGGGAGGAATCCTATTCGTATTCCCCCACGATTCCTATTTACCATACATGAGATGGAATTGTATTCCCGGGAAAATGATTCCATTCCCTCCGACCAAACACGCCATATAGGTGAGCAACAACTACAAATTTATCTTGGGTCTGAAGCCACTAAATGATAAAAGGCTTTTCTCCTTGAAGCACACACAGCCTTGGTTTTATGGTGTCTAGTTTATGAACATAATTACAAGTTTGTATTTTACCAATTTCAAAATTTGACGAGGCAAAATAGCAAGTTTCAAGAATTTTTCTCCTTGGAGCACATGCATACTTTGATTTTCCTATTCTCTCCAGTTTTTCCTTGTATAAATCAAATCTTAGTCTCATGTTCGAGAAAAAATTACACCTTACTTTTCATGATTTCAACTATCAGCAAGAACAAAACCAAAAGTTCTAATTTACAGAGCTAACAGTACCAGCATAGCCAAAGTATCTATTGAAACAGTAAAAGATTTCTAAAATGAAATGAAAATATTCAAAATGTAATAGTTAGTAGGGAAGTATATACCATCTTGAAGAGGTTGAGGGCATCTGGAAAGTGGATGTCCAGCCACTCCACAATTATAACAAAACTTGCTGTCTATAGTTTCGTCTGTCTTGTCTGGACAGTTTTTCAGACTATGCCCACGATGACGACAGAGCAAGCAAATCTACAAAAACAGGTACTATTAACCACTACCAATACACAATCTTTCTGCTTATAAAATAAAAATAAAAATAGACAATCTTCCTGATGTAATTTAGCGTATACAATCATTGCAAGGGAAAGATCTTCAGTTCTATTTATTGAGTAAATATACCTTCTAGATAACAAGAACAGACTACTACTACTAACTACACTACTAAAGAAAGATGTTTGAGTGAAAGTCTTAGCATTGTCTTCTTCCCCTAAAAAAATTTGAACCTTGAAGATTAACAAAAACAAATGAAAACTGACCTATAAAAATAACAAAAGGAGATAAAATAACAACCTTGTTCTTCTCCCACTGATCTTTTTCGGGGCAATTTTTGGCAATGTGATTTACACCTTTGCAGATGTAACAGATTTCACCTAGTTCCATTCCAGGGACTCTAAGTGGGTGTTTTCTGAAGCTTATCTTATTGGTTTTTGCTCCTTTACTATCAGGTCCATCTTTTTTATTTGGTTTAAACTTACTCTTCTTCTTTTTCTTTTTGGAGGAGTAGGTTTTGCTTTGGGAAACAATCCTGTATTTTCCTCTTTGAATTTCTTTCGAGCTAGTTTTTGCCTTTGGGATACCATTTTGCCCGAGAGTGGGGTTTAAAGAAGCAGGCTGAGAAAGAGTTGCAGAACCTTTAAAAGAAGAACAAGAAGAGAGGGGAAGATTTATGTTTGTAGTAGCAGAACCCTTAAAGAAGAAGAGGAGGCGAGGGCTCATAAACCCTTGTGGGTGATTGGCAACGTATGTACATCTATTCTCTATCCAAAACCTTTTAAAGTTGTAGGAATTAATGTTAATGTTTAATCCATTTTTCGTTGGGTTTAGACGTTTTAGTTCAGTTCTCTCAAGTCCAAAACAATCTAATCCAAATTTTATATTTATATAACGGGCTAATTATTTCTTAAACATTCAGTCATATCGGCTTTTTATGATAATAAATATACCCATTAACTAAGTGTAAATAGTGAGATATGTAAGTATTTTTATCATTTCATATATAGTGATTTGTTTAATAAAATCTATCATTTAATTTTTGAAGAGTGAGAAAGCAAATACTACTAGATAGAGAAACTAGATCTAAGATTTTTTTCTTCTTCTTCTTGTGGAGAGAAAAATAGATCCGAGATTTCTTCATCATCTTCTTCTTCCACGTTTTAATTTCATAGTTTCTTCATTTTCATCTTTGATTTTAGAAGATAGATATGAGGTTTGATTGTTGTTGTAGACGTGTTTTTTTCCATTTTCTTCTTCCTTTGGAGAGAGAAAATAAATCAAAAATTTATTCTTCATCTTCAGGGTTAGTTAAAATTTTGATTTATCGTTAGTTTTATGGATTTCTTCCCTCTTTATCTTCTTTTTTCATAATTGTTGTTTTATTTGAGTTGATTTTTAGATTTTTTTTGCTTTTTGTGTATGTCTATATACATGATTGAGAACAAATTTGTATCTTCATTTTTTGTGTGTTTTCAGGTGCACTTTATTGTACACTGTATTTTTATTCATGGTGATGAATTGAAAGAGGAAATTATTATGTTCATTTGATATAGCATGTGTACTTTATTGTATAACTATGTACATTGCAGGTGTGGACATAATTGTACACCAGTATGCTATCACATGGATATATGGGTTGTTTTGTGGGCATGTATGTTCGATTTGTTAGATTGTTGTAGGTGTGTACATAGTTGTACACCTTGGTGATATCTCATGGATATATGGTCTATTTTGTATGGGCATGGATGTTTGATTGTTAGATTTCCATAGGTGTGTACATAGTTGTACACTTTTGTGATATCTCAAGGATATATGGACTGCTTTGTTGGTATGAGTATGAGTATGATTTAGATTGGTTTACTCATCTAATCTTTTCTAAGATGATTTAGATTGGACTTTGACCTGATTCAAATCTTACATTTGTTCTCCAATGACTGTAATAGACTCGATCTAAAATTTATGGACTCGTAAGCTTAAAATGGTAGAGTGCCCAAGCCTGTCACAAGGTTTACGGAGGTTGGTGGTTCAAATCCATCTGAGTTTACATGTTATATTTATACAATATGGGAAGGTGTGTACATATTGATGCACCAATGTAATTCCCATGAAATAGATATGTTTGTAGGTGAATATGGTTGATTTGTTCCATGTTTTGTAGGGGTGTATATATTGATGCACCAGTGTATTTTCCATGAAAAATAGGTCTGCACCTGGGTATGAATGATCGATTTAATGCATGTTTTGTAGTTGTGTACATATTGGTGTACCTGTGTAATCCCCATGAAAAACTAGCTTTGTGTGTGGTTATGAATGATCGGTTTTATGAATGTTTTGCAGGGGTATACATATTGGTGCATCAGTGTGATTCCCAAAAAAAAATAGGTTTGCGTGCTTTATAAATGACCGGTTTTATGCATGTTTTACATGGGTGTACATATTGGCGCACCAGTGTAATTCTCATGAAAAAATAGGTTTTTGTGTGTGGTTATGAACAATCGATTTTATGCATGTTTTGCAGGGGTGTACATATTGGTGTACCAATGTAATTCCCATGATAAAGTAGGTTTGTGAGTAGTACGACTGATTAATTTAATGCATGTTTTGTAGGTCGTACAAACCTGTGCACATGTGAAAAAAAGACTGTATAAGCTTATTAAAATTTTATGTAAGTGTATTTTTTTGTACACATGAGATAATCATGAAGAAAAAATTTAAAAAAATTTTAAAAAAAATTATATAGCCATATGGGTACTCTTTTTGTAGATCTCGGAAAAAGCTTTCCGAATATATAAAGTTTGCAAGTTTTGGATAAGCGATTTGAAAGATAAATTATTTTTAAATTATTGTTATAGTATTTAAAATTGTTGACATAATTATGAATCACTTTGGACTAAACTGTAAATATTTGGACTAAATTATAAATCAGGAAGATTATTTATGTACTTTCTATATTTCAAATAAATAAAGGAAGTTGTATCTAGTTACATGGATCACGACTAAACTGTCTATTTTAAGACGTATTCGGACTAACTGTTATTTTCCTTTAAAGTTAGGACTTAGGAGCACTCTTTCACCACCGTCCCCCCTGCGGTGCTAACCGTTGTTGCATTCTTCTTTGCGGGAAATGAATGGATACCCCTCTTTTTACGGGCTTCACGAATACCTTATCCATCAATAATTATATTCCTTCACCTTTTAGAAAAAAATCCATTTAATTATTAATACCATATCTACCCACCTTATATAAAATCCGAAAGTTCCCTTTACTAACTGCCAAACCAAAATTCCAGAAAGAGAAACAACTCTTCTGCAAGAGAGGTCCTGCACCTGCACCTGCACCTGTACCACCACCAACATCTTCACCACCTCTTAGCCCGTCGTTTATACATATTGCATTATCAGCTCCATCGTTACCTCTTACATTTCCACCAGATACAGCATCTGCAGCACCCCCACCACCTCCTAAACCAATTAGATCGCTTTTCCGCTTGATTTAGCTACAAAACTTAAATTGCTGAGGAATCAACGAGAAAATAATCTTCAAAAAACTTAAATCTGGTGAGGAATCAGCGAGAAAGTAATCCTCAGTGAGGAATCAACACCACGACGACGACCACCACTGTTTGAACAACAACAACTTCTTTTTCCAGAACTAAAATGAGAAACTATGATCAAACGGAAACTAAGTATATGATTTAGACATTTGAAATCCAAAATCAAACCAAAAACTATTTTTTTCAGATTCAGAGATTTAGAGTTTTAGGTTTCAAATTCTGAAAGTTTCGGAATTGAAGATCTATATTTTTGAATCATTGAAGCTGAAGACCTAAAAATATGCAGTTTGTAGCTCATCATTCTTGTTGCACAGATTTCCCAAGTTGATTTCGGTGTTTATTTTGAATTGAATATCATGAGCTTGTTAATTTATCTTTGAATTAGGTATGATTCTGCTTTGTCTTAGGTTTTTGAATTTGATTTTGGTGTATATTTTTGATTAATTGCAGTAAATTGGAATTATTAAGCTGTCCACAATCCCCGTTTTTTTGGTACTTTTCGTATTTTAATTTATGTTTTGTGAATCAGGCTATTGTGGAGCAGGTTGATCTATATGGGAAGTTAAATGGTCATGATAGTTGTGCAAATACAATACACTTCAACTGTACAGGTGATTATATTGTGTCGGCTCTGATGATGACACAAGTTATCTTTGAGTTTCATTGAAGAAGATATTATGTACGGGTTTGATTGACTGCTTTTGAAGCTTTTCTTACACTAAAAAAATGAAACTGCATATCATCTTTCTTTTGTGTTATGCAGAGAGCGGTTGCAGGTATAAAGTGAACCAGTACGGAAGGTATTCGATGGTGAGTATTTTGACGGAAAAGACCAGGTTGGATTTAATCCTCGTTTTTCTTTTTTATGCACCACATAAATTTAATCTTTTGGGTTTTGGTAAGGATGATTGTTGGATACCATAACTCATTTTGACTATGGCCAATCAATTTGGTGAGGAAGGGTGATAACGTGGTTTCTATTTCTCTGGTTAATTTGGTAGCGCTTAGTATGGATCTGAATTTTGTTTTTTGATAATTCTGCATGCATGACTGAGCCTTGGATAAAATGTTTAATTTTTAATCTCTCTATATATTATTGCTTCTTAAATGGTATATGTTCAGTTACTAGCGTTATTATTAAGTCTTAAAGCCGGAATCTTGTTAAACTTATAATGTGCTACCGTATTTGCATGATTATTAACTCGTTTGTGTTTTTCCTAATAAACTATGACCACTTCAGAATTTGCATCTGAGTTTAAAAGTTACTACATTTTTATTATTAAACCAAACTGAATTAGGTTTAATTTATTCGGTATCTCTACTTATTGATCATATCATCTTCTTACTAATCAACGACAAACTGCATTGTGCATGTGTTGCTCATCTAATAAAACAGTTAATTGGTGCTTGAATTATCTTGTTTGCTCGAATGAATTTAACATTGTATGTGCAACTCACTTTGCATATCTGATTATTGATTTCAAATCCTTTTTACTATTTCTGACAAGCCCATAGTTTGGACGATAATTAATATGTGAACTTCTTTAAGTATATAGTTTTATTTTGGGTCCAAACTTAATGTGACGATATGTTATGTCCCATTCACGAAGATTGTATTTTAGTTTGGGTTAGTGTCCATATGTAGTGTAATATGGAAGTTGTTCTGGCTATGTCATAGTTTAGTTCATTATTCTCTTTTAATTTGTTGTCCTGTAGGTTTAGTATTAAACCCATTTTGGGTATCTATTTATTTACCTTTGGTTCTAATTTGAGTGTTATTTAATCTCAGTCTGATTACTCTTCACATAAGAAGAACATGAATCAGTTAATTTATAGGTAAGAATAAGAAGAAGATGGATCATGTTGTTCCAATTGTTCCTAACAAGAAGAATGGAAAATGAATATTTGTGTTGAATCTCCTCATCAAAATCTCCCTCGTGATGCAACCAAATACTAGTGAGTTCTACTTCTATTTACATAATCCTTTCTCATTTCATTTTGATTTCTTGACACAATGTTACTAGGAAGACATGTAAATTAAATTTTGGTATGCTGAATTTGTGGTGTAATGGTAGCACGACTGACTCCACGTCAGATGATGCGTGTTCGACTCACGCCAAGTTCACTTATTCGTGTATGTTAAAGTTTTTTGTTATTTTCTGATGCTTATTTTAGTGTCAACTTAACATGTTGACTCTAGATTATGATGTCAACTTTGGTTGTTGACACCAGATTTTGGTGTCAACTTTGGTTGTTGACGCCAGATTATAATGTCGACACCAAATTTTAATGTCAACTTTGGTTGTTGACACATAATCTGGACATCTTATTTCTGAAATTTAAATTTTTGGTATCAACTTTGATTGTTGACATCAGATTTAGGTATCTACTTTGGTTGTTGACACCAGATTTCAGTATCAACTATGTGGTTGTCGACATCATAATGTGGATCTAACTTATTTATGAATTTTCAATTTTGGTATCAACTTTGGTTGTTCACACCAAATTATGATGTCAACTTTGGTTGTTGACACCAGATTTTGGTATTAATTTGGGTTGTTTGACACCAGATTATGATGTCAACTTCGGTTGTTGACACCATATTTTTGTATCAACTTCGGTTGGTGACACCATAATCTGGACTTAACTTATTTTTTGAATAATGTTGGTATCAACTTGGGTTGTTGACATTAGATTATGATGTCAACTTCGATTGTTGACACCAGATTTTGGTATCAACTTGGCTTATGGTGACGGCGGTGGTGGTGGTGATGGGGATGCAATGGTGGGAGTAGCGGTGGAGTTGGAAGTAGCGGTGGTGGCAGCGCAACGGTGTGGTGATGGTGGTGGCGGTGGCAGAATGGTAGCAGCGGCTGCACAATGGTGGTGGTGGTGGCGATGATGGTGGAGTGATGGCGGCGGCGGTGGAGTGATGACGGTAGAGTGGCGGTTGTGGTGGTGTTGGAGCGGTGGAGAATTTTTTTTATTGTTTTTTAAAATGAAGAAAAATGTCATGTATGATATATTAAGAAAAAAGTTATACAAAAGAGGGTATTAAGATAATCAATTTTTAAGGGATAAGGTTTTTAGAAGGTGGAGAATATATTTAAAATATGATAAAAATATTTGTGGAGTAAAAATTCAAGAATATTTAATTAATATAACTTTCTTTTCTTTTTTCCTCGTTGCTGGTCATATATGTACAAAACCGACTTCGGGATTGGGCTTAGTACGAAAATGCTCTAGAAGCACACGAACCATCAAATAAGTAAATTTTCCTATTATGCACCCGCTATGGATGAACAAATAAACAAACAGGATGAATAAATAAACACAAAAGATGATTATTTTTTATATATTTTTTTTCATAAAAGCACCAATTTTCATTGATAGTATTGCAAGATTAGACATGGATGAAGTACATCAAGAACCAAAGAGTAGCAAGTAACACCATATTATGCTAGTTTGTAGTTTAATTTTTCGACAAGAGAAAAAAGAAAGAAATATAAAGTAAATGACTTACAACGAGCATGAAAGAGTCGGCTAAATTGAGACAAGATGGTCTTTGCAGATTAACTCTAAACGTTAACTGATTGTCTTTTTCTTGAGTAAGATATGCGCCTTTAGGAAATTTGTTCCAACAGTTGACCAGAAAGCAGTAGTTGTCCGTAACCAAGAAACATCATCATACTTCAAAACCAAGTAACAAGAGGAAAGAAAGCCATTAATGGCAAAGAGGGACGCTATAAAAGTGTAGAAACAAACGTCATAAAAGTGTAGATAAACCACAGGTGACCGACAGGAACAAACACTAAACCCTAAAAAACGCCTTGCTCCAGGTCAGAAAAATCAGAATAAATAAGGAGTGAAACATTGTCTAAAGAATCAATTTTTGTTGATGAATTTAATATGAAGGAATACATGATTAACCTTGGGGGGGGGCGGGCGCCCCCAACGAAGTTGTTAGAACTTCACATCATAAAAAGAAGACGAGCTCATATTTCCAAACTTGGAAAAAATGGGCACATAAAATGGATTTTAACAGTTCATACCTAAAATCAAGCACAACTAAAGATAATGGAAGAAGAAGAGGAACAACAAGAACTATGTCATATTTACCTTGGTGATCATGATGAAGATAAAAAATAAAATGGATTCAAATATTTATTTAAATGAAATAGTTAGTCTTAGTTGAATGTAAACTTTAGCTTTAATTAAATTAGTCGTTTATATAAGTTAGTCTAATAATAGAATGTTTAGCCGATCCATTCCGGATCGATCGAATTGGTACATATTAATTTTAATTATATTTTCCTTGTTATATTTTTTTTAATATAAATATAATTCAAGTTATATATAACAAAATAAGGCAAAATATAAATTCAAATTTCATAAAATACGTTAAATAAGAAAGAAAATACAAGCATAAATTATATAAATTAAACTAAGGTTTACAGAAAGCGGTTCCATAGTTGGCCCAAAAGTGCACAACCAGATTTTCTCTTTGCCCATACCAATGTGTTTATTTATGACATCCGCTGGCAACCCATAACTTAGAATTCTGAGAGTTGTAGTGACCATATGTTTAGGACTATATCCTCGTATGTTTCGTGCATCATGTTTAGAAGAGCTTTGTCAGGTTCTCGTTTCTGGATGTGTGTACTGACACCTCGTATATTTCTATCAAGTTCTTACAATCATATTCATTGAAAACATAATATACAAATTTTGTTTTACATGACTTTAGTTGTTTAGTAGACTTAATCATTCCTATGATCTAAGTGTCAAAAGTAGGATATGCATTGGTTGTTTCTACAACTTATTGTATTGAGTTACGTAGTATAGTTTTCCATACTTTCGTAATTTCTATATAACACTACTATGACCTTGTCATGGATTAGTATTGAACTTTCGGAAAACTAGATATATGTATCAAGTAGTAAATCCGGACTTTGAGTTTATGTTAACTTTTTGTTTGTTTACATGGTTTAAAGTTTGTTTACTAGAATTAAGTTTCTAACTCTAATAGGATTCAGGACCAATCACAAGTTTGCAAATTTCAAAATCTCTAATCTACATTCTCAATCTCTAAGATGAGAAAGATGAGAAAGTTGGAATATGAAAGTTCTAGGTTAGAAAATATTAAACATGTATTTATCTCAAATATATTATTGTTCATATTTATTCCTTTGATACTGAGGGCTAAATCTCATTAATATCTTGACATGCATTTTTAAATCCAATTTTGGAGTTGATATTGATGTGCTTTCCTTAACCAGAATATTGTGCATAACTAGTTTTTAAAATTTACCGAAGTACATGGATTTGCACTAGCTAATGTTAGTCGTCATACTAGTAGGATATCTCAAATATTATTGTTTGGAAAATATTATTGATTATATTTTTTGGAAACAATATTTTGTAATTATTAAAAATGATTTATATGTGTTAATATAATCAAATAATATCAAGATCTCTGCTAAAATCAGAAATGACATTTATTGAATATTTATTGATTTTCGATTTTGGTAGATCTTGTTTTCAAACAAGCCTTGGTCACAACACTACAAATAGTTGAGTTTGTATTCTTAAAAATTTATCCCATAACACACCGAGTCGTGTGAATAATTAATTCAACATATTGACGTGTAAGCATGGTTCGTTTCGGAGAAAAGCAATGTTAACTAGTTTAAAGTGTTTTATGGGATCAAGAAGCTCTAGTAGTACCGTTGGGAAATTAAGAATCATACTTTATTTTCCTTGTTTATTACTTGTTGTTGAAATAACATCATATTTATCTTCTAGATAAGTTTTTCTTTATTCTATTGCCCCCCTCTTCTGATATAAGGCGGCCACTCAAGACTTTGAAGATTTGACTACAACATATTTAGGTGATTCAAAATTTGTTGATATAACTATTTATTTGTCAATGTTAACAGACCCTGTTATGTGAGATAAATCAATAGTGGAATCAAGTGTAGGTTGTTAGTATTGAAGATTAAGAAGATTAAAGACATTGAAGACTTGAAGTTCTTTTGTGTTTCTGATCTTGACGAGATTATTGCTTGACTTGATTGTATGGGGCAAACAAGTAGTTTGTGTTTGATAAACTTAAAGCTTATGATATCAAAAAGTTGTTTGTTTTACAGACTTAACTTGTAGAATCAAGATTGACTATTTCGGTAATAGTGATCTTGATTGATCTTGATCAAGGACTTTTGTATTTTTTATATCGCGTTTATCTTGGTATTATAGATATAAACGGAAGATCCTTGACATTGAATTAATCATAGTATTGTTGATATTTGTGATTGGACTTGAGTAGTTAGCAAATAGTTAGATTTCTTATTGTTTGTAAGATATCCCAAAGGAATTGAGTTGCATAAGTCTTTACGGAGGTAAAGCAACACTTGAAAATAGATTGTATTAGTTGATCACGTGTTTATGCCAAATTGGTTGTAGTTGTAAATATACTGAGGAAACTAAGTAACTAGGGGTAGTTTATTCGGTCTCAACTACACGAGGTTGCAAGTTGGCATTTGTGTAGCGGCTTAATTATGAGAGTATTCAAAACTGGAATAGGTCCCGGGGGTTTTAGCAATAGTTTTCCTTGTTAATAAAATATTATGTGTATGTGTTTTTACTTTACTTTCGTATTATAAATATTTTATTATTAAAGGAATTACACTTGTACGTTAATAATATCTTGGATCGATCCGTGTTATATATTATTTGATCGAAATGTAGATTATATCAAAGATCACCTTGTTGAAGTAATCTTTAGATCTCTTTTGACCGTAAAGATTGGTCGGTTGTCAATCAACCAAAATAATTCAGGTTCTTACTTCACTAATATAGATTAGAGTATAGCAATAAGAACAAGTTTGTTCCCACATAGGGGCAGGTGGTTGTTAATTACTTTCGATTACTTATGTAAACAGGGGGGGTTTTGGTTGTGATTATAACTAAATTATACTAAAGCAAATTGGTTAAAACAAATATCAGAGATAAAGAACATTGGTTAGAGAGTTCATCTTCCATCTTCCAACATGTTATCAATCAAATCATACTCAACATTCATGCATCCTCAATATCAATAACCCTAAAGCATCCTATCGCAGGCTTACTACGACAAAACTCCTATTATCATCAAAGGCACAAAGCGCCACTCTTTGAATCCTTTTCATCGAATAACTTGGCGCAAGCGCCACTCAAGTTGAACCCAATGAAAGCAATGGTATTTGTGAGTTGAGGTTATTCTAAGTAATCCGGCGCAAGTTCCACTCGTATTTAACCTAGGCCACGCTTCTACACATAATTGCATGGCAACATCCCGTCGTTAACAACTATGTTATACTACTCGTAACAAGGGTTTTTAGACAATTCCGGATCTCAAACCCTAGTTTAGTTATAGATGTCAATACATGTTCATCTAATTTGCAACTTAAACAAACAAGAAATCCATCATACAAGGCGTTATTAATGGTAGAACATAAGCGATATTGAAGAGATTATGAACATATGATAATGAGACATTCAATTAATAAACATGTTTTCCAACTTATGACTACATCCCTAACCAATAAGATAGGTTTAGTTCATCATGGATTTCTCAAAATCCATGAAAAATAATTAAGAAAACAATTAAATCAAACCCGAGAAGTCGTGACGATCGATCGCCACTCCAAGGTGTTTCTGTCCGCGTCTGTATGTGAAGGTCCTGTATACGTTTCTCTACCTCCGTGAGAGGGTATCTCCCCAGGTATCTTCTATCTCTGTATAGGTCCCGGTATGTTGTATACGTGAGAGGGGAGGGTCTTATTTATAGAGAGGTCATCACCGCATCTTCTTAGAGTTTCACTTTATTTAAGAAACTCAATAACACCACCGACCAGCTCTATTTTCCGTGTTATACACGGATACAATTCTTTTCTCATGCCAGCGGCACGCCATCTCAGCCTCACCTGGATTGTCGCTCAAGTTTTTGTCTTAAAAAACTCTTCCCTGACTTCTCTAATTAACTCAAGCAACAACATCAACTCCATCTCACATACCTCCTTCTATGCTTTCGAAACCACCAACAACATAACCATAGCAACACCTCCATCGATCCTCCATATCATCAACTCAAACCATAAAACCATCAGCCACCGGTCACCATCAGGAACTACCATTAACTTCGATCATATCCCGTCTGCACCATCATATCGAACCC
This sequence comes from Papaver californicum, assembly GCA_023531435.1. Taxonomy (NCBI): domain Eukaryota; kingdom Viridiplantae; phylum Streptophyta; class Magnoliopsida; order Ranunculales; family Papaveraceae; genus Papaver; species Papaver californicum. The sequence goes on along the minus strand of JAJJMC010008370.1, from coordinate 1,029,962 downwards.
ATCACAGCAAAACCCGCCATCAATGATCAAGCTCAACACCTCACAGAGGAAAATCCATCCACTACCTTCCAGGCTCGAGCTCCACTACTCAGCAACCCATTATCACTGCAACTGCCATGAATATCAAACCCAATGAACCAACATATTTCTATCGACATCCCTCTTCATTCTCTGCCAAGAACAACAATATTCATTCTCTGCCAAGAACAACAACTCACCATTCACAACTAATACCCAAGCTCTATTTTTAACTTCACCTTCATGTCTACATCCTCCAACAACCTTTCTCATCACTTCCATGGCGAGCTATATTTAATAGTGTGTGAGTGTGTGAGATATAATATGGTGCATTGTGTGAAGTAAGTGTGTGAGGATTGGGTTGTGTGCTGTGTACGTTTGGTTGAAGCATATATATACCAAGCTCAGTCAGTCCTGTAAAAGAGCACATTCAATTCAATTGATTCAATCAATTCATTTTCACAATGTAAATATCAGGTTCTATTATGGTATCAGAGCTAGAAGAGAATTCCAACTTCTCTGGCTTTGTGATCCTGTATCTTCAAATCTTCATTAATGTTGCATTACTGTTTCTTCCGCTGTTTCAAATCTTCATTACAACCTCAAAATCACAAATCAACCGCTACTACATCTACTTCTTCATTCACTTCCATTAATGGTGTTTCTGCAACAACAATTAGTGCTCCCACATTTTTCTGCTACTGCTGCAATTGATTTTCGAGAATTTTTACTGAGATTTCTCTTAAATGATTGATTCTTCTCAGATCTGGATTTTCGTTGTTGTTCTTCCTCGAATTGCACCAACTTTTTTCTTCTATGATGTGATACTGCTAGTACTGCAACATTCAACTGCTAATCTCATTTTAATTTTCGTTTTACTTTCCGCTTTTCGATTTTGATTTTCAGTTTCTTTTCTGATCCATTTGAGATTATATACATGTAAGACTGGTTTTAATCACACCAGCTTTTTTCATCAAATCGTGTAAGCCTGGTTTCAATCACACCAGCTACGTATATCAATTCATGTAAGACTGGTTCAATTTCTCCAGCTTTAATCTTCATCTTTACAATTCCCGTAAGCCTGGTTTCAATCACACCAGCAGGATTCAATGATACTTTGGTTTGGTTATTTCAATGCAATTTTCAGTTTCCTGAGGTGTGAGTCTTGTTACTTGTTACTTGATCTTGATCATCTCTTATTTATAGTTTCTTTACTCATGATTTCAGTCCTATTTTAAGATTTCCTCTACAATCAATTCATGTGTTTCTTGAGTTCATTTTTCATTTCAATTCCTACTTTTTGTTTTGGTTCCATGACAGAACACTTTTTGGATTCTCTGTGTCCAACACAACTTCTTCACATTTCTTTCTGATTCTAAATCTTCTTCTCTCCTTCAATCAGTTCATTCTCTTCATTCAATTCAATTCTTACTTCATATTTTGACTCACATCTTCCTGTCAATAATGAGGTGTTGAGTGTGTTCATTTGCAATGAGTGATTTATTCACTCATCAAACTCTGCAATAGGTTCTCCAATATAGTGATGACTGCTTCGTTTTCTATAACTTTTCATTTTCAGATTCTTTCAGATTTTTTATTGTTTCTTGATCTGTGTGCTGTGTATGGATCTCCTTGTTTACTGTTGTTGCTGAGTTTCTAATGCATTTTTGGTGATAAAATGCAATGATCTACTGGTTGATGTCATATATGTTTCAAGGAAGGAGTGTTGGTGCTAGGCTCTTAAGATGCAGTTGATGTTTGCTCTTGCTCGATGCATAGCTAGTTGTTGACTATTGAAGAATTGTATGGTGTTCCGCACGTTTTGCGCTATAGGTGTTGATGCTTTGCAGAGATAACTCTATATGGGTAGACATATTTTGCTCGTATGGGTTTTTTGATCTTAGACAGTATTGTATATAAATAATTCCAACGTCAGTTTTTGTTTCGCTTTTAGTTGTATTTTTCCAAAATATCACAAGTCTCTTGGGCCAGTGATTGCTACATGGTGCTGATTTCTATAGTTATTGTCCACACACTCTCTACTCAGAACTTGCATTGCTGCATTGTATTGGGTTCAGTTGCATTGTTGGTGATTACAGGCATCTGTTGTTTTAATGGTGCTGAACATAAGATACATCATCATTTGTTTTTTGACCCATATGAAGTCCTTCTATTACGGTTAATCTCTGCATCAATTCTTTATACTGGATGTACTACTGATCCTGGTATGTAGTGCTTGTTTGTCCTCATTTTTCTTTCTGCAACAACACCATTTGCCAAAACCTGCAAGTACAACACTCACTTGAAGGCAATCACTTCTGTGGCTGTTGTTAGTCGAACTATTTTGTTTGGCTGTGAGCGGAAGACTACTGCAAGTTAAGTTCTGTACATTCGTGGTTTTGTTATAAGAGTTTACACTCTCTATTCTAGATGTGAATTCTAGTACATAGTGGTCTGTTGTTGTTAGTGGTTTGTTCACTTATCAAACTCTGCTGCAAACTCCACCTAGAACTTCATCAAGTGCATGAATATTTTGGACTCATTTTTTCTCCAGCTACCAATTGCTCTTAGTCTTCTACAAACAAGGTTTTATAGCTCTTTAGTGTGCGTAATGAGCTGTTGTTAGTGTGTTTGTCAGTACAAGTTCAATGTTCCTTTGCAAGGTACCTTGAACTTGAGGGGGAATAATAGTGTGTGAGTGTGTGAGATATACGTGTGGTGCATTGTGTGAAGTAAGTGTGTGAGGATTGGGTTGTGTGCTGTGTACGCTTGGTTGAAGCATATATATACCAAGCTCAGTCAGTCCTGTAAAAGAGCACATTCAATTCAATTGATTCAATCAATTCATTTTCACAATGTAAATATCAGGTTCTATTAATATTCTCTGTTTGTTTCAATCACAGTCACCATGAGAACCACCTCCTTTGTGATCAACCACCATCAATTATGTCACTTCCATGATGATCAGACACCGAGAGTCCCTACCATGAAAACAGTTACTC
>JAJJMC010008370.1:994699-1026932 GCA_023531435.1 Papaver californicum | reverse complement strand
TCAGACTAATAAACTCCATCATTGATGATCATAGATTCACCACCATCCTCTACTGCAACCCTAAAGTCAGGCCATATGTCGAGCCATCTCCAGCCCCATTAACGTAACAAACAAAGCTTGAATTTTCAGTTCTTGTATTTGGGAGAAGATGGTGGTGCCTTTATAACTATTCAAAATGTGGCTGCCCTGAGTAGAATGGATGGTGCCATTAACAACATTTGAATTTCATTTTCCCCTTATCGTCTGACAGAGTGCCAATAGTGGTTTTTCTTAAAATGACCGTTTTGCCCTTAATTCTTGTTTCGCTTATAACTTTCTCATACGAAGTCAGAATGACCTCGTTCTTTCGCCGTTGGATTCGTAATTTAATTCTATACAATATGGAGGGTGGAAATACTGGAAAGACTGATATCCACTTGGTCTTTGACAATTCTTCTCTTGTAAAGCTCCATTTCATTTGTTTCAGAGATGTAACCTAATAAAACACATAAACTACAAAAGTAATACTAACACACGGTAATTCACATAAAATGTAACGAATAAGTAAAAGGCAATGATACCTAAAATGTATAAATTATGCACTTATCAAATTCCCCCATACTTGCCTTTTGCTAGTCCTCGAGCAAACTACAAATCTAAACTAATCTAAAATACAACTCCCTTTCGTTGAGGAAACGGTTACACTTAGCATGTGTAACAAGCCTTTAAACCCCTAGGTGTCCCTAGTGGATGAGTTTTGTCTCGTGAGGGTTTACAAGAGATTTAACCACAAAACCTACTCCAACTTCTAAGTATTCCAAAGCACCTGCATTCAAAGAGCTACGAAGACATAAAGTTTCTGCACACTAACAATAAGAAGTTAGAAGTATAAAGAACATTATTCTCATGCTTAACCCTTGAGTTAGGAGAAAACCACCATGTGAAAGGATCCAGGTTCGAGAGTGACCGAATGTTTCTGCCTTACCAACAATATTTTATGAATTTGACACTCAAAAGACGCACTTTATGGTTCTCACATGTGTGCAGACAGAAATGAAGATAGAAATCCTGCACATGTTGAATGGTAGGAAGGAAAGGTAACCTTCCGAATCATATGAAGATGTTATCCAATAGAAAGTGGGACGAAAAAAGAACCCCTTTTTTATTTTTCTAGTGACCTCTAATCAAGGAAATCAACCACTATGTGAGGACGGGAATGCTTACTTACCTTCTCATCCGATCGGTAATCAGCACCACTCTCACAGCATCCAATAGAAATGTTCTTCGGTCTTCAACTGTAGATGATGAACTCTTGAACTTCGTAGAACCTTGACAATTTGTAACTCATTTCCTCAATTTCTTGTTGTTAGAAACTTCTCTTAGATTTCTTCTTCCACATGGCCTTATTGATTGAATACCAAAAACAAATATACACTAAAGCAATGATAAACTTTTTTTTTTTTTTTGAACTGAAAAATAAATAATGAAACTACTATGCCCGTGGGATAAAGACTTTACCACTTGATTCTTCTCAACTTGGATTGCCTCGATATCATGAACTTCACTAACTCACATCTTTTGATTTCTTTCATTTTTGTACATAAGTCCTCAACATGTTAATTATATTGTTGCTTTACTTGAATATGAAATTTGCTCTTTCTTAAACGGTTGCTTGTAAACCTTGACTGTTTTCAACTTTTCTTCAAATTTTTGATGTTCTTCTTGTTGATGATGATATGCTTCTATGGACCTGTTGTTGTCGAGAGAATGGTGCCAACTGCAAACAAGACTACAAGATAGAGTCAGCAATTCTGATGATACCCTCATGATTGAAAGAAATAGCACTCAAGAGATCAAAAAGTAGTGCTGAAATTGTTATGAGGTTAGGTAGCTCATCATTCTACCTGGAATTTGCATAGATGAAACACTCTAAACGGGCAATTTAAGGTTTGGTGCCTCACTCTACCGGTAGTTTAAGTCCATTTTTGCCAGCTCTAGCCTCTCAACAACTAAGCACTCGAATATAGTTCTCTATTACTTCTAAGTTTAGTTGTTTCAGTTCGAACTCCGTATGTAAACGTAGCTAAAAGTATACTAAGTGACTCTAAAATCTCTAAAAGTTGAAGGTTTTAATGCAAAAGTGTACAAAATTTTAAAAATTCTACCTAAAAACTCTATATGCTTAATTACTCCCCCACACTTAAACTTTACATTGTCCTCAATGTAAATTGATTCTTCCAATGTAAAATCAAGATGGGAAACCCTCACATGATATGAAAAGAAAAATCAAAAGAGAAAGATAGAAATACAAAACCAATGGGTTGCCTCCCATTTAGCGCTTAGTTTAACGTCTTCAGCCCAACTGTATGGTCGCCCATAGACCAACAATCTAAAAATTTGGGGATCCACCCATAAAACAATCTGTATTACAAATGTTAACTTCACACAAACATTAGTACAAGAAAATAATAGTGAAGTTATCATTCGATAGAAGTTTCCCCCACACTTAGTCTTTTCTACACTCGGAAGTGGATAAAGAACATAGAATTCGGGAACTTCTATAAACTCCTCTTTGCTAACCTGCATAGTATGAGAATCAAGTACTTCCAACAACGGATATTTATAAGCAAAGTAATTTAATAATACTTTCGAAACACATACATTCAAGCCAAAACGAGGTAAAGGAAAAGGATCAATAAGCAAAGGTTCAATCAAACCTTCTAAAGTCTCTTGAATTATGGGATCCTTATCTTTTTCAAAAATTTCCAATGAATTACTTACCTCTTGTGTATTGTGGTCCTCTATCAAACTCTCTAACTGTTCTTCATTAGTTTCTGCCTCAACAAGAATCTCGGCATCAACATTATCAATAACATCCTCGGAAAGTTCAATTGGGTCTTCCACACTACTGCTCAATTCGGTTTCATTCTCAACATACTCCTCTTCATTTTCAGACTCACCGTAATCAGAATCTTCATCGGTTTCCCAACCTTTTTCAGAACGTTGTTTAAATTCCATACGAATGGTCCTACTAATTTCTAAATAAGCTCTTCCGGGGCTCCGTCATCTTCCAACTTGAATAGTTTCTGAGCAAGTTTTCTGACATTCACATGCTTTCCACCATTAACTACAGTAGAATCTCTTGCATACAACTCTTCCCTTTGAATGGGTGAATGATCATTATTAAGATCAAGAGTTGAGTTAACTACACAATCCTCATCAAAAATCAGATTTGGAGTTGGAATAACGTCATCAGTGGTGTAAGGATTTTCGAAAGGTTCAAAATCATCATCGTATCCCATAGAATAACATCACTCACGTATAATTATTATTTTTATATATTATGTCTTTTTTTAGGTTGTCTCTAAATGAAGTGAAAATAGAGTGCTTTAAATGGAAAAATGCCAAATACCCAGTGGATATAATTCAAATCCAGGATTTTTTTCCACCATATTAAAAAGAACGACAATACGAAGCCAGCGGCGAAAGAATAAAGTCATTCCGACTTTGTATGAGAAAGCTATCGTCGAAAAAAGGAATTAAGCTTGTCGGTTTTATGGAACCAACAGTTAAACGAGTTTGAAAAGAAAACTACTAAAGACGCTTATGATTCTGCTAAGGGATACCTACTATTTGAATTTTACTAAAGGTGCTAGTAGTGTTGCTAAGGGCCACCTTCTCCTTCTTTAATTCAATCAAAGAGATTGGGGTTCGTGGCTGTTGGTTATTGTTGGACTGAGAAAACATGGAAAATAAAGGTACATTGCTTCCATTAAAATGATGAACCTTGAGTCGAATGGTGTTGGCAATCGAGATGTGGTTTCTTCTCAGTGATAAATGGAAATGGAGTCCACGTCAAAGAAAATGGTTGCTGCCATTATTTTATGATGATGGTGTTAAATCTGCAACAATGAAAATACTAAAACAGAAAAAGTTATTAAGGTTAAGAAATCACTGGATTGATATCACACAATGGACAGAGCCACCTGCTCAGCAAATTGTCCTTAACACAATAGTCCACGGGTACTCCTCAAGAATGAGAGATGCTATACCCCCACAACGGAGATGTGTCCAGGATAGAACTGGTCGTTATGACTAGTATTAGCATAATACTAATCACCCTCAAGAACTTAACAGCAAGATGTGGAAGGGAAATAAACAAGCAGTGTGTGCAAAACAAAGCAGGAAGAGGGGAAAAGAAGACATGATAGTAGCTGCTTCTGGAGTGAGTTAAAATGAAGAAATTTGTTTTTCTTTTATAGGTAGAAGAAGATAATAGCTTTAAGGGATATTGATTGAAAAACCTATTTCGTGCATGAAGCACGGATATTATGTTTCAAACGGATTTAAAATGGTCAAGAATAATTCTCTCTTTAATTCATCTAAAATCTCACCGTGTCAGACGCCCCCCACATTTAAAACAAGATTTAATTTAGTCTTAAATTCTTTTAAGAAAATATATTTTGTTCAAAAAAGGTAAGTCTTGGTTGGCCTACAGCCGCAGCTACGCCCGCTCCCGTAACACACACTCATGCCTGCAGCAGTATCCACAACCACAACCAGCATCCGCAAGTCCGTAAGCCGCAAGCCGCAAGCCGGAAGACGCAAGCGCACCCGATCCCGAGCCCGTGCGTGCATGCTTCGGTGCGAAGCACCGCGCATGTGTGAAAAGCATGGTTGCACCAACTAGCCCATATCCTTAGTTCATCAATAACTTCCACGCATGATATCTCTCTTGGTGTTGTCAAGTTCGTGCCGTTGTGTCCATTTTGGCCCTGGACGTATCCCGTTTCTCAGAATACTCTAGAGAATCAGTTCAATTCTCATAGGAAGCGACCCACTTTCTCATTCAGATAAGTGAGTTCCATCAAGAGTGTTTACTGCTACACCCCAATTCAATCTTAAATTGAAACTATAAAACTCATTAAGACTTAATAAAAAGTCATCCTTCACATGCAGTCACACTCTCACTTCTACACCATAGGGAAGGGACAGAGAATGAAATTCTCTGATAGTGTTTCCTTTAACCCACCACAAATTAGTTGTCTCATTCGAAACCTTGATCTTGGGATCTCCATTCAGCAAGGTTGAATATCCTTCATGGCAAGTTTATTTAATGAGCTTAAGCCTCATCCCCCTCGATGCATTACTAACTATCTCTTTGGACGAACCTTTCGTCAAAGGGTCCGCGATATTCTCCTTAGACCTCACAAAGTCAACAGAAATAACGCCAGTTGAGATTAGTTGTTTCAGGGAATTGTGTCTTCTACGAATGTGTATAGACTTCGCACTATAATTGCTAATTTTAGCATTAGCTATTGTAGCTTGACTATAACAATGTATAGATATAGCTGGCACAGGCCTATGCCAAAGAGGAATGTCTTCTAAAAAGCATCTTAGCCAAGCGGCTTCCTCTCCTGCGTTATCTAACGCAATAAATTCTGATTCCATAGTGGATCGAGCTATACATGTCTGTTTGGAACTCTTCCAAGATACAGACCCACATGCTAGAGTGAACACATATCCACTCGTAGATTTAGACTCCTCTGAGTCTGATATCAAGTTTGCATCATAAAATCCTTCAAGGACCGCAGGTATCTCTCATAATTTAAACAAAATTTCAAAGTGTACTTCAAGTACCTTAACACTCTAATAAGTGCATCCCAATGCTCCTGCCCTGATTACAAGTATACCTACTCAAACTACTCACAACATAAGCAATATCTGGTCTCGTACAATTCATTAAATAAATCAGACTTCCTATAACACATGAATATTCAAGTTGTGAAACTCCATTACCCTTATTCTTTTTGAGTCTACAACAAGGATCATAAGGAGTACAAGCAGGTTTACAATCAAACTAGTTATATTTTCTAAGCACAGATTCAACATAATAAGATTGACTAAGACTATATCCATTAGAATTTCTTCTAATCTTCATCCCTAAGATCACATCAACGGGGCCTAAGTCTGTCATGTCAAAGTTCTCATTTAACATGTTCTTTGTGGAATGAATTACATCCATGTTTGTACCAAGTATAAGCATATCATCAACATACAAGCATACAATCACACATGCATCATTCACAAGTTTAGTATAAACACACTTGTCAGATTCATTGATTTTAAAACCACTAGAAATCATTACATGATCAAATTTTTTATGCCACTGTTTAGGTGCTTGTTTCAAACCATACAATTTTTTTTCAGTTTACAAACTTTGTTTTCACAACCTTTCACTACATATCCCTCAAGTTGGTCCATATAAATTTCTTCATCTAATTCACCATTTAGAAAAGTTGTTTTTACATCCATTTGATGTATCTCTAAGTTATGAATGGCAGCAATAGCAATTAACATCCTAATGGAAGTAATTCTCGTAACAGGTGAATAAGTATCAAATAAATCTACACCTTCTATCTGTTTATAGCCTTTAGCTACTAATCTAGCTTTGTATTTTTCCATAATTTCATTTACTTTACGTTTCCTTTTGAAGATCCATTTACAACCTATGGGTTTACACCCTAGATGTAAATCTACAATCTCTCAAGTACCATTCTGTATAATGGAATCCATTTCACTAATGGTGGATTCTTTCCACCATGGAGCTTCATAAGAAGTCATGGCTTCTCTAAAAGTCTTTGGATCAGTCTCAGCTAAGCATGTTATGAAGTTTAGACAAAAAGATTTTTCAGTTCTAAGTCTTTTACCTCTTCTAGGCTCAAATTCAAAATCATCTTCCTCTAAAGGTAATGTCTGACTAGTGGAAGGGATATCTAGGGGATCAACACATATCATGCGAGATTCAGATTTCAAAGGAAAAACATTTCCAAAGAGCACAACATCCCTAGATTCCATAATTGTATTCACACCAATTTCAGATATTTCAGAACTTACAACCATAAACCTATATGCAGTAGTATGTTCAGGATACCCTATGAAGACACAGTCAACAGTTTTGGGTCCTATCTTGGTTATCTTAGGTGGGGGAGTGGACACCTTAGCCAAACACCCCCATACTTTAAAGTATGCATAAGAAGGTTGTCTACCTTTCCATAACTCATATGGAGTTTTGTATTATCCTTTAAAGGGTACTCTGTTCTAGACATATCAAGCTGAGAGGACGACCTCTCCCCACAAGTTTGCAGGTAGTCCTGAACCAATTAACATGGAATTCGTCATCTCCTTAAGGGTGAATAAGGAGGGGTTACTTCATGTATAATACCGTGTTCTATGCAAAAATCTCCTATAGGAATTACATACTCACCACCACCGTCAGACCTAACCGTTTTAATGGTAACACTCATTTGGCTTTCAACTTCTAGTTTATACATCTTAAAAGCTTCTAAGGCATCATCCTTACCCTTAAGTAAATATATGTGACAGTACCTCGTACAGTCATCTATAAAAGTGATAAACCATTTCTTACCACCTCTAGTTTGAACTGATTTCATGTCAACTAGGTATGAATGAATTAATTCTAAGGGTTTAGAATTTCTCTGAACATTTTTCTTATAAGGTTTTTTAGCATATTTTGATTCAACGCATATTTTACATTTATGTTCATTATCCCAACTAAATTTGGGTATGCAGCCTATGCTAGCCAGTTTATTCATTGATTTATAGTTTACATGACCAAGTCTACCATGCCAAACATTCAATGACACATAAACATAAGAAGAAGAATCAATTTTATTCATTTCAACAGAGGTTACATTAAGTTTGTAGAGACCCCCAGTCTTATAACCCTTTCCTACATAATCCTTACCCTTAGTGCCAATAACTTTCCCAGATTTAAAAACAAGTTTAAAACCCTTATCATCTAAAACATCACAAGATATAAGATTTTTGAAGATGTCCGGAACATAAAGAACTTTATTCAATGTGAGAGTTTTGCCAGAAGTGAGCTTTAGCCCAACTTTTTCTTTTCCCACAACCTGTGCTGGAGACGAGTTACCCACGTAGAGTTTCTCCCTTTCCCCTATCTTTTGATAGGAGGTGAACATATCTCTGTTTCCACAAACATGCTTGGTAGCACCAGAGTCTACCCACCAGTCTCTCATATTGGTTACCAAATTGACTACAGACACCGTGCCAAAAAACTTATTCTTGTTGTTTTCAACCAAATTAACATTTTTTTTGTTATTAAAGTCCTTACGTTTTCTACAGTGCATTTCCATATGGCCAGGAATTCCGCAAACATAACAGGTACCTTTAATTTTACCAATGCCAGATTTGGGTTTCTGAAACGTACCTTTCTTGTGATAACCAGGCTTGCGTTTGTTGTTGTCGCCCTTTTCAGAATTGGAAGACTTGTGTTCAATTACATGAGCCTTGTTGGACATGTCCCTTGCGGAAGATACGTTCTTGTCTTTGGAGCACATCAATTCTTCCACTTGAATCTTCTTACCCAATTCAACCATACTGACTTCACCAGTTTCATGTCTCAATCTTCGTTTGTATTCAGACCAGGAAGAAGGTAATTTTTCAATCACAGCTGACACTTGGAACATTTCATCTATCACCATACCTTCAGCAATAATTTCATTGATAATACGCTGAAGTTTAAGGAATTGATCAACCACAAATTTGTCATTTGACATTTTGTATTCCAGGAACCTAGCTACCAAAAGTTTCTTACTTCCAGGAGTTTCAGCTTGGTATTTCGTTTCTAGAGCATCCCACAAATCAAAAGCAGAAAAAATTGTCTTTTGCATTATAGAAGTCATACAGTGCATCTTATAAACAGTTCAAAATATGATTTTTTGCCATAAGTTCTGTCTACCCCAACTTTCCAACCCCCTTTCATTTCCAGCATCATTTAAAGTCTCATCAAAGGATTTCAAAACTAATTCATCTAACATATGTAAACTCAGAAAGAACAACATCTTGGATTGCCATCTTTTGAAATCTTTGCCATTAAATTTTTCTGGTTTGTCAACATCATTCTTACCCATTGTTACAGGAGAAGTAGATATTGTGTTAAGATTGTTGAATCTGCAACAATGAAAATACTAAAACAGAAGAAGTTGTTAAGGTTAAGAAATCACTGAATTGATATCACACAATGGACAGAACCACCTTCTCAGCAAATTGTCCTTAACACAATAGTCCGCGGGTACTCCTCAAGAATGAGAGATGCTATACCCCCACAACGGAGATGTGTCCAGGATAGAACTGCCCGTTATGACTAGTATTATCACAATACTAATCACCCTCAAGAACTTAACAGCAAGATGTGGAAGGGAAATAAACAAGCAGTGTGCGTAAACAAAGCAGGAAAATGGAAAAAAAGACATGATAATAGCTGCTTCTGGAGTGAGTTAAAATGAAGAAATTTGTTTTTCTTTTATAGGTAGAAGAAGAGAATAGCTTTAATGGCTATTGATTGAAAAATCAATTCCGTACATGAAGCACGGATATTAAGTTTTCAAAAACGGATTTAAAACGGTCAAGAATAATTCTCTCTTTAATTCAGCTAAAATCTCGCAGGGTCAGACGCCCCCCACATTTAAAACAAGAATTAATTTAGTCTTAAATTCTTTTAAGAAAATATACTTTGTTCAAAAAAGGTAAGTCTTGGTTGGCCTGCAGCCGCAGCTACGCCCGCTCCCGCAACACTCACTCATGCCCGCAGCAGTAGCCACAGTCACACCCGCACCCACAGCCACAGCCGCAGCCGCGTCCGCAAGCTGTAAGTCGCAAACCGCAAACCGTAAGACGCAAGACGCAAGCGCTCCTGCAGCCGAGCCCGAGCCCGTGCATGCGTGCTTCGGTGCGAAGCATCGCGCGTGTGTGAAAAGCATGGTTTCACCAACTAGCCCATAACCTTAGTCCTCCCCAACCACAAAAGTGTCTAAAACCCTAAGGGCCCTCCCTTAGAAGCAACTTTCTAGGTAATAAGGAGAGGAATCATCTTTAGTTTCTCCAATATGGGACTAAAGGTTCATTCAGAAAAGTGAAAAATGAGCTAGTGTTCCTTAGTGACTTCTAGGTCCTAAAATCCATTCCCACCAAGACCAAAAATATTTTAAGTTCACTTTTCTCCAACAGATGGTGATTAACGAAACTGAGATAGCTGAGATGATGATGGAATTTTAGTATGTGGCTGCTGTTGGTGGTGTTTTGAAGAGTCAATGGTGGCTGAAGTTGGTATTGTTGGATAGAGCTCAATCGATTTTGTGATTATAGTAGCAATGATATTTTATGATTATGGTAATCATGATGGTGATGATCGTGATATTATTGTTGGTGACGTGATGAGTTCTTTATGTTATTTGAGGTGTTGTAGAGAGAGATTTGTGAGAATGGGTTGCCAAGATTCGAACAAGAAGAAATAGATTAACACGGGGAGTTTGTTGCATAGGTTCAGTGAGAAGAATTGAGAACTAAAGACTCTTGTTTTTGAGTTTATAGCAAAGAAACAAAAAAATAGGAATGGGTCTATTGGGTTCGTGTTGCTCGAGTTTGGTGGTGACTGTAATGGTCATTAATGGTGGCAGTCCATGGCAGTGAGTTTTACTAGAGGCTATGGTGGTCTGTGAACGAGAGAAAAGACTCAATGGTTTTGTTGTTGATGGTTGAAGTTTAGAAGACAATGGTGGTTCGAGTTTGTTTGGCTGTGTTATGGAAAGAAGAGTTTGCGAGAATAAATAAGAATTGAGTTTTACAAATTTAGATAAAACGAAAGTGCGCGATGGCTCGAGGTCTTCGAGGGGAATTGAGAAAAAAAAAAGTAAGTCAGAAGAAATAAAAACGCTCGATGGTCTGAGCCATCGAGAGGAAATGGGCAATAAATACTGACTGAAAATTAGGACATACATGTTAGTTCCCTAAAACTGACAAGAAAAATATGTTCTTGGGCTTGGTTTTTCTTTCAGCTGCATGATCCGATAATTTCCTTATTATTCTTCTCATGACCAAAGCCATGGACATGACATATTTTATGGTTTGGTGAGTTTTGGGAAATCAAATTCGATCGGGATTTGAGCACGAGAACTTCTACAATTTGATACCTCTATAAGAGATACTTATAATACTTTTTGATAAACTTAGACCAAGGTTTTACATAGACAAGGAGAAAGGAGAGATCAATTCCATATTGTAGGGTTTACCCCTTTAAGGGGAACCATGTTATTTCTTTTTCTTTCTTGTATCATGAATAGGTAATTTTGTTTTATTGGCTGGGGATGTAATCCTAAGTCCTACACATGTAAAATCAATTTGGATGGTTGGTTTTAATGTTAATGCTATCTTTTATCGATTAGGTTCTACTGTTTATATTGTCATTCATGATTGAATACTTGCTCGTTTAAGTTGCAAATTGAATATTCATGTGTTCACATATAAAGCTAAACTAAGGTTTGGAGATACGAAATAGTCAATAGACCCGGTTACAAGTAGCATGGTGTTATTACTGATTGTACTCAAAACCTTCATGTAATTGCATGTAAAAGCTTAACCTAGGTTAAATCCGTACGACTCTTGTGCCGGATTGCTTAGAATAACCTCAACTCACAAAGACCATTGCTTTCATTGGGTTAAACTTGGGTGGCTCTTGTGCCATGTTATTCATTGGGAAGGATTCAAATAGTGGCACTTGCGCCTTTGATGATACATGGAGTTCTGACGGAGTAGACCTTCGATAGGATGCTCTAGGGTTATTGATATGAGAAGGATTGAACATTTACTCGAATCGATTGATGAGAAGATTTGGTGATGGAAGATGAAACCTCTAACCAATATTTTTTCTCCTTTTATAATATTTATTTACTTTTTTATATATATATTTATTAGTTTACTTTAGCTTAATTCATCATAATCCCCCTTGGTTACATAAAAAGTTGAAAACAAATAACAATTACACAGCTCATCGTGGGAACGATCCTTACTACTGTTATATTACTTGTTAGTATTAGTGGGAAATATATGAAGTAATTCGTTGCACGTACGACATACATCAAGAGATAATCAAGTCAGAGGTAAAAGCTGAAACTCCTCCACTCACTGTAGACAAACATAATCCTACTGATTGGCATTAAAAAAGACGATTTCCTCATTCAAAGAAAGATTACATTCAGAAAGAATGTAGTGTTTTAACTATCAACAAGAAGTTGATATTACTTTAGAATACTCTTGTTAAACTATTAAAAGAAGTATCTTGTCTGAAAGAATTAAAATATTTTTTTTCAGTTGAATTTTTTTTAAGTGTCCCCTTGAACCATATCAACTCGAAACCTTCTTATAAAAGAGTTGAACATTCCTTCTGGAAAAAGGGTGTTCCTCATACATACCGGAATTATCACGATTCTTCCACAAAGAAACTCAGTCAAAAATGTATCCCAAAGACCTCCATTAAAACAACTGAGGAAAGATCTGATTTTTGCCAAAAAGATATTCGTTGAAAGGGAAATCCTTATGAACATATCTTTAAAAAAATCAAGAAAGATCTCATGATCTCAGATATTCTCTTGCATCAGTTCATTTCAAGATAATATTCTTTCTTGTAACATTCTCAGGAATAACAACAAGGGAAAGAGAAATAAATATTAAAATGGACATATCTACTTTAAAGAAGGTGTACAAAACGTAAACATTATTGACTATGGTATTTTTTGTGAGCAAATCAAATCCCACTCCTACACAACTTAGTTGGGTTGGAAAGTGCACCCTCAGTTTGTGTTCAGAACTGGAATAAATGAGGAAGCACATGAAACACGAGCACAGGTTACTGAAATACTGTAGAGTCATATATCATAACATCTAAGATAGTTGTAATAATGTTCTATTTATAGTTGAATGACTTTGTGTTCTTCACTGGGTGATTTTTAACCCTATTATATCATATTGATAATTTTGTGTTTTTAAGGAAAACCATCTAAGATAGAAATAATTTTTCAGTGTCTCCATAATTGTAACGCTTTTTGCTTCAATTGAAATAAACTATTTTTGTAGATTTATGACATAAAGTTACCAAGCGGTCATCATAATTGTCTCTGATTCATCCATTTGAATAAAGAGTCTGCTTTTCAGAATCTTTATTTAGGATTTGATACCACGAGAGCAAGTCTGAAATAATGACTTTATGTTCAACATTTTTTCTGTTATGTGTAGATCTCTTCCTGTCGTTGGCTCTTAAGGCAAGAGCCGATAACAAGATCTATGAGATATCTACGTAATTGGCCAAGAAGCACATGTGTTTAAAAAAATTTAATCATGGTGTTGATATTTAATCTAAGGTAATTTGTGAAAACATGATCAATTGTTGCTATGATAGTCATACTAATATTATAAAAAAGAATAGTGTGATAGAAAAATCATTTTCGTATACTATCTTGATGATCTTAGTTCATGTTTAGAAAAATGTTTGAATCAGAAAAGTCATCTACCAAAAGTACAAGTGTTATTCATTGGGAAATAGTATTTGGTAAAACCTATTAGGTTTTTTCAAAAGTAACCGTGATTGGTTACGTTTCTCGGAACGATGCCTAGTAAAGAATATTTTCTTATACCCTTGTAATTTTTGGACAAAAGAATTTTTCCTAAAACTATGGCCTGAAAATAAACAATTTTGGTTGGTTATTTTAAAATCGGAGATGCTATATCTATATTTGGTCCGAAAATATTTTCTTGACTGGTTAAAGAGGAAGTTCTGATTGCTATAATTATCTTGTTGTTAGTTGACTAATTCTCAAAAATTTATTTACTGAGCATGCCTCCAGTAACTCGTAGCATCACCGGAGATACATGGAAGAATCTCAAAAAGTTAAGAATTGCAAATGCATAGATACTAATAAAAGGATCAAGAAAATCATGTCACATTATGATTTAGATGTTTCAGAAGAACCACAAAGGGAAACATTTCTTATTGCCTATGCTTTTGAAGATCTGAAAAAGGAAAATTGTTTCCTGCTATTGGAATGATGGGTCATATCATATGATTTGAGAAACTCAAAGGTAAACTTATCATCTCAGTCCGAAATCAAGATTGGCTCAGAAAATCGATGAAACAACTTCCGAGTTGGCTCTCCTGAAAGAACAAGTTGGTCAATTTTTCAAGAAGAAGAGATTGTGGATGATAAATCTCTTGGGGAAGATTTCAAAAAGTTAAGAACTAAAGAAGAATAGGTGATTAAAGTTGATTCACAAGTTTAATCCCTAGAAGAGCTTGTTCTTATGATTAACAAACAAATATATTAATAAACTTTTGATGTATTTCAATGATTGTGTAAAATCTATTTGAATATCAATAAAATTTAATTTTTTATTACTTCTTTGTGCCATTAATGGTTGATAGTGTGTGATTGAAATTCTTGTTCTTTTTCAATTAATCTCTTCTGTTACTTTTGGTGTTATGAGATAAACATTCGGATTTGTGATCCTTAAGTTTCAGTCTCATATGTTGGCTTACCTTCTTAAGATTTGTGGGATATGATTATAGTTGATTTCGAATCAAATCCTTATGATTGCTATATATAAATCATAAGAAATTTTTAATGATTTAACTCATATATGAGTCACATATACTAATATTTTGCAATATTTTAGTATTTCGGTATACATATGAGTGGTTTCAGTTTAGTCTTTTTTTTATAGCAGGAGAATTCTAAAATCGTGTTCTTAACCTTTCTATGGTAAAGCTTGCTTTATGTTGTTATCTTTTGGCAGTGGAGAACAACAATCACAGAGGGAGAGTTCTAATTTAAACTTGTGTTTGATGATATTTTTTATCGGGAGTGTGGTTGTGGAAATTGAGGGAAACTAGATATATGTATCTAGCGGTGAATCGTTACTATGAATTCAGGTTAGAAAAGCTTTTTCTTTAACATGGTTTAAAGTTTGTTTAGGCTAGAGTTAAGTTTATGTATGATCTAATAGGATTCAGGACCGATCCCAAGCTTGCAAATTTAAAAATCTCTATTCTACATTCTTAATATTGAAGATTTCGTAAGATAAGCAAGTTGGAATATGAAAGTTTCATGTCAGAGAATATTGAACACGTATTTAACTTAAATATATTATTATTCATATTGATTCCTTTGATACTTGATGCTATATCCTATTAATATCTTAAGACACATTTTCGAATCCAAATTTGGAATCAATAATGATGTGATTTCCTTTCCCAGAAGATCGCACATAACTAGTTTTCTAAGTTAGCAAAGTACATGAATTTGCACTAGCTAATATTAGTTGTCATACTAGTAGAATATTTCAAATATTAATGTTTGGAAAATATTATTCATTATATATTATGTATTTATTAAAAATAAGTTATACATGTTAATATAATCAAATAATATCAAGATCTTTGCTAAAATCGAAAATAACATTTATTGAATATTTATTGATTTTTGATTTTGGTAGATCTTGTTTCCAAACAAGCCTTGGTGATAACACTATAAATAGTGGATCTTGTACTCTTACAAAGTCATCCTAAACCGAGTCGTGTGGATAGTTAATTCAACATAGTGACGAGTAAGTCTGGTTCATTTCGGACAAAAAAACTAATAACTAGTTTAAAATCTTCTTTGGAATCAAAAAGAGCTAGTAGTATTGTTGGTGGGAACTAAGAATAACACTTTAGTTTCTGTTTTATTAATTGTTGTTGAACTAATATCATAATTAGCTTATAGATAAGTTATTGTTTATTCTATGTTCTTTCTATTATGATAAGACCCCTCAAGACTTTAAAGATTTGACTATATCAGACTTGAGTGATTCTGAATTTGTTGATAGAACTATTGATTTTTCAACGTTAACAAACTCCATATGTGAGAAAAATCATAAGTGAAATCATGTGCATGTTGTTACTATTGAATATTAAGAAGATTGAAGACTTGAAGTTCTTTTGTGTTTCTGATATTGACATAATTATTTGCTTTGATTGAATATATGGTAAATGCAAGCCGTTTATCTTTGTTAAACATATAGCCTGAACTATATTGTTACCTCCCATGAGACAAGGAACGTGTATGAAATTGAGCCAAGGAAGTGGCTTAAGCCTATCTCGAGTAGAGATTTATGCTAAGACGAGATGCGAGCTTAGGCTTAAGAAAAACTTTAAGCTTAGGCCTAATACGAAGCTCAATCTTAGACCTCAAGAGGAGCACGAAATTCTCTAGGATATACAGGTTCACCAGGAGGCACTCTAATGACATTCAAAGTCCCACAATAAGCATGAATCTTAATTATGGTTTAGTTATCAAAAAAAAACATCGGATCATAAAAATTAGAGTGGGCCTAAGCAAAACATTCATCACTAACCAATGAGAAAATCCACGACCTACAATGAACTAAAACATGCTAGTGGGTCCCCGACTTTAGTCCCAAGCATTTTAGGAAGCTAGGATGAGGTTGAGGATTAAGCAAAACCGAGGTTTATCATCTCTACAGATACGTTACGCACTGCAATCCAAAGGGGAGAGAGATGGAAACAATGAGTAAATAATTGGGTCTTATAATCTCCATGAAAGTTGCCCGTCTAGATCATATATACAACATAATAAAAGGGAGCATCAACTGGACAAACGAGCTAAGAGATATGGCTCTCGCACCCAAGTACACACAACTTGAAAAGTTTCTGAAATTTTCACGTGATTCCTGACAACAAAAGTGCATGGATGATTAATTGACCTAACAAACTCCATATTAAGTGATTCTCGACTTCTTAGTCTATTGGAAACAAAATTTGGGGTCAAGCAATCAAATGGGAGTTAATATGATTATTCTACAATGTTTCTCCTATAATAACCTGTAACTGGACTTTTCTGACGCGAATTTTGGCTAATTATTTTCACATATTCGATTATACTTATAACTACCCCTTCATGTAAGGATTATGGAAGCATAAGAATAAAACCAAAATAATAATAAAAACTTACTAAGGAATTTTCAACAATCGAAGGATAATTGGATCTCACGGTAGCAAGTTGGGGATCTTAATTAACTCTACCAACTATTATCTCGACAGTTTGAAGAACGTTGTCAATACGAAGAAAACTAATCGCTCAACCTAGGGAAAATGGATTATTACTCTGAAATACTTATGGAATAATCAATTTCAAATATCATTAACGCTTATTGGGTTCACGACATGGGACTTGCTTGAATTCTCCCAAGTCTCGCTTAACATGAACAAGTCATATTTTGAAATTTCCTGGCTTGAGACGAACATATCTAAAACAAGAGGCTGGCCCTAGAAGGTGCACGCCTAAACCAATCCTTGTACACAGTGTGGACTTCCTGGTCAAGCTATGTTAACTCTTCTACTCCAACTAATAAAGTCAAGCAAAGAAAGTTAAATCAAGTAAGATATTTGATAAAATAATTTTTTTAATGTAACAAGGACTTGTTTTTACAAGAAGGAGACGCACCTAGCAAACTCACACCCAAGCCAAAGGTATACACAGTTTTGGATTTCCTAAAACAAAGCTAAGACTAGTTATCTTATCTCATACAAGAAAGTTTAATCAAATAATGAAATATTTAAATAAATTTTAATCGGACAAGAGTTTGCCCTCACAAGGGAAGAGTTGTCCAGCCTTAACATGCTCATGCCCATGCCAAGCTTTATACACGTCTTGAACTTCCTAATCAAGCTATTATAGCTCTTCTACCTCAAATAAGAAAGTTACATATATATGGAATTTGACTCAAATAAGGAAAGCTAGTCGAGGGATTTTTACATGAGTTTAATTAAGGAAATTAAACCCTAGTCTGTACGCTACCTAATCTAGGCATTCCATAGGAGATGTCCATCCTTCTCTCATGTCAATGCTCGCGTGTATGCATGTTCAACTGATATTTTGGTACAAGTAATACCTAAACTAGGGTTTTGGTGCAATAA
Source organism: Papaver californicum (assembly GCA_023531435.1). Taxonomy (NCBI): domain Eukaryota; kingdom Viridiplantae; phylum Streptophyta; class Magnoliopsida; order Ranunculales; family Papaveraceae; genus Papaver; species Papaver californicum. The sequence goes on along the minus strand of JAJJMC010008370.1, from coordinate 1,009,105 downwards.
ACTCTCAAAATTATGGTTTTGACCTATTTCTTAGAATAATCTCAGACGTTACTAGCTCACGGTAAATCATTACCTCTATGAGCTCAATTCAGCTAGGCTTCACTCATACTAGAGGATAGTCATACATAAAAATCCCTCCAGGTTCAAGTTCAAGTCAAAGAAAAATTGAAAATCAAGACATATCTACATTGGGGACTTGCACTACCTCCTAGATCACGACCAACAAGCAGAGTATTGTCACGCAATGCGAGCTTTAATCAAGCATTGATTTGATAGACACATTTTTATGTCTGATTCGTTCTCAATTCTCTATATTGTTAGTGCTCAATTTTATACTTATTGTGTTATTTTATGTGTTTATAGGTGTTTTTTGGAAATAAACATTCGTGGAAAAATGGCTCAAGAAAGTGATAAAGGCACCCAGAGAAATTACTGAAGGCACACATGCAAGTTGATAAAGGCATACAACTTTTGGATTAGGGGCACTCTCTTATTTAGTTCAAAATTGAAATGGCGGGAAAACTTTTTCTTACGCGTGAAAGCTATCTGAGTTGGTTTTAGGAGTGAGATTTATGGATTAAAAGCTTGTTTTGATAACCCAAAAAGAAGAAGTAATCAAATATATCAACACATATCATTCATAAGCATTTAATGCCGTAAAACAAGCTGGAAAATCCTTGTTACTGTCGGAAATAAAATAATCACCTGATTTGAATAAACTCGGGATTGGAGTTGGTTTTGGATTGATCCTTGAGTCCTTATTGACTTAGAAAGAGTTGTTCGGGTGGACTAAGCAAAGATATAGAAGTAAAGAGTGGGAGAGTCGATAGAAAAAAATCAGAAGAAAAAGTTTTATGTTAGTGAGGAAGAGGAAGAAGAAGAACAGACTACACCTGAAGACTGTCGCATAAGCCATTGCTTATTCTTTCCCCTTTATTGCGCCTAGAATCAGTCTTTTACTCGACTGTGTTATTTTCTTTACGCAACAGAGAGAACACTATCTGCAACACACAATTTGCAACATTTAATCCGTATCAATTTCAATGTGTTGTTCTTTTTTGTTTTTCTTCTTCTTTGTAAGAAATTTTGAGCCATGTTCTTATCTTTTGTGTGTGTTTTGAGCATGATGATCTAAACTCAGTCATTGGGACAATGGAGGAAGCCATATTCACAATTGATTGGTAACTATATTTGATTCTTTATGACTTTTGCATTGATTTTAATTGGATTATGATTTTTCTTAATTAGTTGTGATTTTGTTTGATGATGTATGCTTATACTTAGAGCTTTTGATGCGCCATGCTTATGATTTACAATTAATATTTCAGAAATCTACTTTTGACAAAGAAACAGAGTCAATAGAAAGAGCTAGAATTGTTAAGAATCATTATATGCATCACTTGAATATGATTAATGGTGAATTCTTGAGTCCTAGTTTCTCCTAATATTGTCATTATCCTTTAATTATTTGTCATTTTAAATCAAAATTAGATCTAAAACAAATATTCACAATTCTCAGTGAATAAACTATTTTTACCACTTTTCTTAAAGATCAAATTTTTGGCGCCGCTGCTTGGGACTTGTTTTTAGGTTAGAGTTTTAGACTTATTTTTGTTTTTAAATTTAGTTTTATTTGTAGATTTTTATTCTTTTCTTCTATTTTACGTTTTTGAGTATTTTTCTATTTGCTACAAGTTTTGGATTAAAAAAAGTTGAGCCAAAGATTTTGATGATTAATTAAAGATTTGAAGTAAAAATAAAGCGAAAAGGAAGGAAAAATAATTTTTTTATTTTTAATTTAACTTTAGGGTTTTATTTCTTTTAATTGTAGAAAATGTTTTTATTTTTGTAATTCTTTTTATTATTTTTCTGTTATTTTTGGACACTTTTTGACTTTGTTTTTGGACATTGGATTTTTTTTATTTTTAAACCGTACGTAAGAGTAAAAATGCACAGGGAATGACGACAATTATGATATTGTCTCAGCTCCTTGGGTTCGTACACTGACACAGGAGTCAGTGGTCCAAGTCGACTTCAACCGATTCATCGCCCGTTTAGAACCGGAAGTAAAACTTGATCAACATGCTAGTGGGTTTATTGTACTCCTTCATTTGCATTTATGTTGAGGACCGAATACAGATTTATTTTCTAGTAAAGGGAAAGAACTAGCCATACAATATAAGGGTTCGGATTTCCCCACCTTATCCTTCTTGCCCGCTTTAAGAACACGTTACCAAACACGAACTTAAACCTAAAATTTGACTAAAAAGAAGATCGATAGGGTAACGAGCTTGTTGGAAAATCTTTCAAAAGGATTGTATTAGTTACTTTGTTAGCTTAACTCAAGGATCAAGAAAGTTAATTTTAGTTGATTTGCGCCGCCTTGTAACCCGAGGAAACGTGCCAAAGAAGTAGGGTTGTCCAAGATCCTTAGAGTTTATCCTGCTTCTCTCGATTGACTTACTTTATTCGGATCGTACACGAGAGGTTTGCTAAAACTGTAACTAGTTATCTTTTGAAAAATAGAAGATGTGTGGAAACAATCTAAGTGGAGCCATCATGTTTTTTGTTTGCTAGATTCAATAACATTGATTTGGTTGAGTCAACCTTGCTTGTGTTTGTTTAGAATTCCCTTCCAATTAGGACTTATTTTTTTCTAGTCTTTCTAGTGTATGCCAAGACCGCTCGATGGCGAGCTTGGAAAAGAGACACTCTAGGTCGTTTGATTAGCGAAAACCTAGTAGTTCTGTTTCTGAAAACGACGATCTCGAAGATTCTTGTCTAGGGAGCCCTGTTTACGGAAATTTTAATTTTGAGAATTTGACACTGTGTGGATAAGTCACTCCTAGTCCTTTGATAGTGCCAGAAATGGCAAACTTAAAAGATTTGTTGAATCCCACTAAGACTACTCTTCCATCATGTATCAAGTTAGCTGCAACCGAAGTAAAACATGAGTTAAAACCTGACACCATACAGATGCTCCCAATCTTATTAGGAAAAGAAAATGAAAACCCCTACTTTCACATTAGGGAATTTGAAGAAATATGTAGTATCCTAAGAATTCACAACCTTACTGATGAAACTTTGAAACCAAGGTTGTTTCCTTTTTCCCTGAGAGACAAGGCCAAATCTTGGTTATATAGTTTGCCATCTGAGTCTATTGAAACATATGAACAACTTTCATCTGCTTTTTTTTCAGAAGTTTTTCCCTAGGCACAAAACATCATCTCTTAGGCAACAGATTTGCACATTTTTGAAACAAGAGGGAGAATATTTATATAGGTATTTAGAAAGATTCAATCATTAACTGACACAATCTACTCATCATGGCCTAGAAAAGGTAAGGCTAGTTCAGATCCTCTATGAAGGGCTATATTATCCAACGACAACCATGGTCAAGTCTTTGTGTGCAAGTCGGTTTGAAAATAAAACTGTTGATGAAGCGATGACATTTTTGAATGAGATTGCCGAAAAAATCCAGCAATGGCAATATAGTAGGAAACCCCAGAAAAAACTTTTACTGAATAGAGGAAATGTCAATAGGTAGATGGAACTTTTGAAACATATGCCAAATTTGCAGCAATAGCAAGAAAGTTAGAAACCTTAGAGTTGAATCAATCTAGTTGTGGAATAGAACCCAACATGTCATCTTGGGAGGGATAAACTGGTGGAGAGCAATCCCATGCTCTTTACAATAACTCTAGATTTGATAACCGTTAGAAGTACGACTCATTTTGTGAGACATATAATCATGGTTGGAAGAACCATCCTAATTTTTCTTGGTTTAAGGGTCAAAATCATGGTAAAACTAGTAATCCCCAAATTCCACCTGGGTTTAGTCATCTTAAGAATCCACTAGAGCCAACTTACTCTCAAAACCCTTTAGAGAGGAAAATGACTAACTTAGAGGAATCTCTTACTATCTTAGCACATAACCAACTTAGATTTCAACAAACAATCGAGCAGAATTTTCAGTCTAATGCCCAGACTATTTCTAACTTAAAATTCCAAGTAGGTCAGGTAGCTAAGACACTAAGTGAGAGGGAAGGTGGAAAGTTTCTTAGTCAACCACAACTCAATCCTAGAGGAGTTCATGAAATATCTTTAACTAGTGAGAAGTCATCAAACCATGTGAACTCGATAACAATCCTTAAGAGCGGTAAAAAGGTAGACAATAAGGTAGCCATGCCTGATAGTGGACATACTGCAGTTTCACCTTCTACTTCACAAGAGGAGCCAGTAGCTGAAGAGACTGATAAAGTCTATATGGATTCCCATGCAGTTCCTGATATGTCTGCTTTGTACCCAGAGCCCGATTCCCACAACTGATCCTTCCAACAAAGAAGGAATCGACTTTCAATCAAATAATAAAAATGTTTAAGCAGGTCAACATCAACATACATTATTAGAGGCAATTAGGCAAGTTCCTGTGTATGCTAAGTGATGTGTATCGTACCACGTCAAAATTATATTCACTTTCTCACTATAACAAAATATGGATTAAGTACAATAGTAAGAAGGATTCGTTCCATGTTATTCGATTTCAATTTCTTATGTAACAAGGGGGGATTTTCAGAATTTATGAAAGTAATAAAAGCTAAAACGAAAGTAAAGTAAATAGTTGAAAGTAATCAAGATGATGAAGATATTGGTTAAAGGATTGTATCATTCACAAACATGTATTTTTCTCAATAATTAAAATTGGTATTTAATCTCTCATTGTCAAAACCCCTAGAATATCTTGATTGTAACAATATCTCATTTATTTCCGAAAATCATCATAAACACATTAAAAAGATGCGAGTATGAATTCTACCTAGAAAATAACTCAACGTGTAAAAGCACTAATCAAATTTAATTCCTCATGAGCATTAAATTTTCTAAAATAAGGTAATCAATGCAATTGAACGTGAAAAATACACTAATTCAATTCAAACTCTGTCCCAACTTGCTTATGATTCTCAAATTCATCTCAATAGTTCATCGTCTTATTAAAATTTTCGGTAACAAACAACTCAAACCACAACATCATCTTACTGCCAATCTTCACTGCTTCCAACAATCTCGACCCATTTCTTTATTGAACTCATTCTTCTGCTACTCGTAACCCATTTGCAACTTGAATCTCACCTTGACCTCATTAATATTCTTGACTGAAACCCCTGGACCATCTTCATTTCAAACGCATAAAGCAGTTAAACCCTAGAACTACCTCTGCAATTTCTTATTTATGTTGCTTGAATTTAAAACCCCATCACATATTCAACTTAAGAAGCCATCTCAACAACACCAATTCAAACTCGATTTCATTTGCTATTTATTTGTGGCTTCTCCATTTTTTTCCTCTTGCGTGATTATGTTCACATCCATTCTCTCTACCAACAACCACCAGCGACATATCTCTTCCCTCAATCACAGCAGCGACACCACTACTACCAGCTCAGATTCATACCATAACCCATCTCAGATCCACTCGAATTCAAATCATAGAAAACCCCATCTAAATTGTGAACCCTAAATTCCATTAATCACCAACAACGACAGATAAAACCCCTCTTTTATCTTCATCTCAAATTCATCACCATCTTCACTTTCCCATTCTTCATTTCCTTCTACAACAAACCATAAGTCTTCTATTCTCTGATTTCATCTCCACCAACTTCAGATCTTCAATTCCACATCTTCAACGTTGAATTCGAGCAAAACCCCAATTCATCTTCTCAAATTTCAACATTGACAATAACTCAACCCATTTATCCTCTGCCAACAGATCCATCTTCTTTGCATATCTCAGCCACAACATATTCGAACCCATAGCTTAAATCCTACTCCATCTTCCCTGATTTCTAATTTCATTCTGCTAACAGATTCACACAACCTATTACACATACTCGAACCACAGTCCTCATCGAATCCATGTCTTATTCTCTCTCGAGCTCCACCACAGTTCCACCATCTTCTCTCGAGCTCAGATTCCACAACCACCATCTTTCTGCTGACATAAATAAAATGCAAGAAGAGAACCCAAGTCTAGACCTAGTTTTTAGGATATGAGAAATGACATGGATATATACACCCATTGACTATTTATGGCAGCCACATGCTTTAACTCTATTAATCAGATTGAATGTCCATAAAATGACGATTCTGCCCTTTTTGAAAATTCTTCTTCTTTTGCTCCGAATGACTCTATAATACCTACAAAAGAGAAAACAAGCGTAATATACACAAAATACAAGAGAAATAGCAAATAAAGAATAACCAATTGGTTAGTAACTAAAGTGTTTTAGACACCTATCACCAAGTTCCTTAAAGATCTTTGTACACGAAAGTGTAAGCATAATGTACATAAGAAAGCCTTTATAGCTAGTCAAGTAAGTTCAATCCTTCTGAACCAAACGACTCCTAAGTATAAAGATCCTGGATACCCCACCGTATCTTGTGTAATCGGTGATCACTTGGTTGATAAGGCATTGTTTGACTTAGGAGCTAGTGTTAACTTACTCTCGTATCATGTGTACAACCAGCTAGGTCTTGGTAAGTTGAAATCGACCAAAATAACACTGCAGTTAGCGGATAGGTCTCTCAAAGTCCCTCTTGGCGTCATAAAGGATGTTTTGATCGAGGTTGATAGTTCATTTATCAAGTGGATTTTGTTTTTTTAGATACCCAGCCTGTTCGAGACCAAAATGCTCAAATACCGGTGATTTTAGGTCTCCCGTTTTTAGCCACATATAATGATGTCATCAAATGTAGAACCATACTTATGAACATATCTTTTGGTTATCTGACCACCGAACTAAATATCTTTAATGTTACTAGACAACCTTCTGAGATCGATAATTTAGAGGAAGTAAATATGATTAAAATTTTAGTTCATGATCATTGGCACGACACTGGTGATTCCTTAGATGAATTTGATGATAGCATTCTCTTAAATCAGATCTTTGACCCGTCTGTAGAAGAAGCTCTCGAATATTTTTCAGACTCCAAGGAACCTGAAATTCAAGCAATAGTTTTGGGTCTATCTGAGAGTAATGATTACCCTAAGTTTGGGGGTAGTGATGATTCTTGTGATCGTCAGGTATCCCTACTTAAAGTCCCTAACTTGGGACTCGATCGTTGTGCATCTAAGGTATTACTTGAATCTCTTCAGACTCCAAAACTCGATTCAATTGATACTGTCCATAAGGAATTCCTGTTTTTAGAGACTTGTCGTTCGGCTAAATATGTCTACCTGGACACTCATATGAAACCTAAATGGACACCCAAATAAATCTAGTTCTCTTGAAAGAAACCTTACATAAGGTTGTGCTCCGTCTGTTCATTTGTATGATCCAGTACAGTTGTCTTATATTTGTGTTAGCTCTATTCGGTTATAATGACCCGCAATTGTTTCGGCTATTGGTATATGATTTGAAAGGTGACTAGACATTTTATGGTGTTTGATTTCTGAATGAAGACTTTATACTTAGCACTTACTGGGAGGTAACCCATGCTCTTGCTGTTCGGTAATACCTTCCTTATTTCCTTTCCTACGAGTGGTAATAATTTCTCCTTATTCGTGCTTTAAATCATTTATCTTTAGAACATTAAGGACAAATGTTAGATTTAAGTTTGAGGGTAAGGGAAATTTTTTTAGTGGAATATAAAACTCCAAAATCTAGAAACTTGTGCCGATTCAGGATGACGCTAACATATCTAAGTGGATGGAAACAAACCTCTTACTCGTAGGAGTTGGTGTGCCCAGCTAAATGGTATATTCATAAAAGAACACCTAGCTCAGATGTTAGAAATAACATGATAGTCGTCACCATATCTCGGAGTCAATCCTTACCATATCACTTTCTGTTTTTATTTTTACAAATTTATGTGTCTCTCTCTAAGTGATTTGGTGGGGCCCTAGAATTTCCTTGGTTTTAGCCATTGGGATGAAGTAGAGTGATTGAGATGAAGCCCCATTAATTTATTTTATTTAGACAAAAAAATCAAAATACAAAAGAAGAAAAAAACAAAAACAAAAAACAAAAAACAAAAAAAAATCAACTTTTTTCATTATGTTCAATAAATCGACCGTTGGGGCCCTTGTATATACCAGCTAAGTCGATATTAATATTAGTATTAAGATTAGTGGGAGCATATCTCAATCCATTAGGATTCATCTAGGCACCGATGTTCATACAGATATTCTAGGAAACATCGTTCACCTTAGTCAACATATGCACCATTCATTACTTCCATATCCATCTTCTAAATCTTTTCATGTGATTGAAATATGATAGACTATGAGTATCGTGGTCTATTTTACGACTATCTGAGTAGAGTTTTGAATTCATGTATGAATTTTAGTACGCTGAGTGCAAACTCGTATACATCAATTGGATTCACAAGGGGTAATGATTCCCATTATAACTAAGAATAAGTAGGCCAGCTACAAAGATTGTTTAGTGTCTATCTTAGATTCTTCAAAAGTAGCTAAGGTTTGGAGTAAAGGTTTTATGGGTATACCTCTTGTAAACCCTCACGAGACAACACTCGTCTTCTAGGGTCACCTAAGAGTTTAACGGCTAGATGCACGTGCTAAGTGTAGTCGTGATTCCTAGGAAAGTGAGTTAGATTTTTATTTTCCAGATTAGATTTGCTCGAGGATTAGAAAATAATGAGTTTGGGGGTATTTGATAGACAAATTTTTGTGTCTGATTTATTCTCAATTCTCTATATTTTTAGTTCCCAATTCTATACTTATTGTTTTATTTTATGTGCTTGTAGGTGTTTTCAGGAAATAAACATTCGTGGGAAAATTGGCTCAAAAAAGTGATAAAGGTACCCATGCAAGTTGATAAAGGCACACATATTTTGATCAGGGGCACCCTCTTTTTTAGTTCATAATTGAAAATGGCGAGAAAACTTTTTCTTACGCGTGAAAGCTATCTGAGTTGGTTTTGGGAACGAGATTTGTGGATTAAAAGCTTGTTTCGATAACCCAAATAGAAGAAGTAATCAAATATACCATAACATGTCATTCATAAGTGTTTAATGTCGTAAAACAAGTTGGAAAATCCTTTTTACTGCCAAAATAAAACCATCACCTGATTGGGATAAACTCGGGATTGAAGTTGGTTTTGAATTGATATTTGAGTCCTTATCGACTTAGAAAGAGTTGTTTGGGTGGACTAAACCTATAAATAGCAAAGGAATGGAAGAAAAGAGGGGGAGAGTTGATAGAAAAAAATTAGAAGAAAAAGTTCTCAGTTTGTGAGGAAGAGGAAGAGGAAGAAGAAGAACATACTACACCTGAAGATTGTCGCATAAGTTGTTGCTTATTCATTCCTCTTGACTATGCCTAGAATCAGTCGTTTACTCGACTGTGTTATTTTTTCTTTATGCAACAGAGAAAACACAATTTGCAACACACAATTTTCCAACATTTATATATGTATCAGTTTTGTTGTGTTATTCTTTTTTGTTTCTTTTTGTCTGTGTAAGCACTTTTGAGCCATGTTCTTATATTTTTAGAGTGTTTTAAGCATGATGAGCTAAACTCAGTTACTGGGAAAATGGAGGAAGCCATATTTCACAGTTGATTGGTAATTATATTTGATTTTTTATGACTTTTGCATTGATTTATATTTTTTTTCTTAATTAGTTGTAATTTGTTTGATGGTGTATGCTTAGATTTAGAGTTTTTGATGCGTCATGCTTATGATTTACAGTTAATGTTTTAGAAATCTACTTTTGGAAAATAAATAAAGTCAATAAAAAGAGCTAGAATTGTTAAGAATCATTATATGCATTACTTGAATATGATTAATGGTGGAATCCTGAGTCCCAATTTTTCTTAATATTGTTATTATCCTTTAATTATTTGCTAGTTTAGATCAAAATTAGGTCTAAAATGAATCTTCACAAGTCTCAATGAACGAACTATTTTTACCACTTTTATGGAACGATCATGATTCATAATCAGCAACAAAACATGGTTGAGCAAAACCCTGGTTTGAGTAAGAGCTTCCCCAACAGGAAAAAATATCAAGGATTTTATAGATATATCTACACCATCTATATACTCAGCATGCAATACTTACGGTATCGCATTGAGTAGGGGACTTAATGTAGATGGTGATTTTTTGACCAATGGAAAAATGGTCATTTTACGAACATGTGCAAAATGTCCATTCAGTCAAGTTTGATTATTTAGTGAAAACACACTCAGGCCTCATGGGGACGGTTCAAGCTCTAAGTTCTATGAAGATCTTAAACACAAGATGAAGCTCAACCTTTAAGGATCCCACCGCCGCTGACTCCCACTGCAAAGCCTGCCTTCTCTTCATCGATCGAAAAAAGCGAGATAAGTTAAGGATCAAAATGAATCATTCGAAGCGCCACTAAAACCAACAATAGGATTTGCGTCTTCTTCAATCAAATAATAAGAAAGGTTCATAACAAAATAGGTTCTTGAAAACAGAACACTCATAGAGCTTCCCGTATCTACCCGAACATAGAGGGCATGAAACATCCATATCCAAACAGTTATGACAATAACATCATTATAGGACAATACACACCTTTCATATTTTCAACGATGAACTCGATCTTTATGCAACCCAAATCTAAAATTTATGCTCCTTTTCCACTAGAAAATTCAATGTGACTTGTTGATTAGCACTAAATTCATACATTTTTATCGTCTAATCTATATTTGTTAGTGCCCATATTTATACTAATTTTAGTGTTTTTATGTTTTTATAGGTGATACACCGAAATCCTAGTTACCTGCTAAATATGGCGGAAAATGGGTCAGTTGAGTCTGTTGGCTTGTTGGGACGTGGCTCTGTTGAAAGAACAAAAGAGAGAGTGAGGTGTGGCTCGTGCGAAACAAGAATGGAAAGTGAGGAGACAAAGTCTGCCACAAAATAGAAGAAAGAAGTGAGGTGCAAGCTGTTGGAGGAAAGGTGACTGATTGGAAAAATAGGAAAGGGACGTGAGGAAGTAGGTGTTGTGGTCCTCAGTGGAAGTACTGTTGGGAGATGAGAATAATGAGAAGTAGGTGGTGACGTGGCGGCTTAATAGAGAAGGAATGAAAGATAGCACGTGCAAACGGGTGAGAAAAAAAGAAATAGGTGAAGAGAGATCACGTGGGCACTAGGTATAAAAAGAAATACAATAGAACAAATAAGGGGATTCTTTTCTCTAGATTTTCTTTTGTGGAAGCGGTGAGATATGGAAAAGGTGGATAGGGAAAGAGGGAAGAGAAGGTTGATAGTGACGGTGGGAGAAAGTGAATGATATGGTAAAGAGGAACACGTGAAAGTGGAAAGAGAAGGAAGAAAAAGCTAGGGAACCTAGGGAGAGAGACTAGGGACAAGAAAAACCTAGGAGCTAGGCTAAGAAGAAAGAGAGAAGTGGAGGTCATTTGATTGTGACGTGAGATAAGGGGAGAGAGAAGAAACATCACAAAGTACGGCTGTGGTTGGTGGCGTGAGAGGCTAGGCGCGTACAGGAGAGAAGGACTTGGCGGATTTCTTTTGGTTTTGTTCTTCTGGATCCGAAGTTGTACAGGAGAAGAAAGGACAACAGAGGCTTTTGGGTTTAATTCTTTCTCTCAATTCCTGTTAATTATTTTTATGGATTTTAAGAAATCCACCTCCATGTCTCACTAATTTTGTAGCTAGGGTTTATGTTGAAACCACTTACAAGTTTTAGACCAATTAAACTGAATTATTTAGTAATAGACTATTATGATTTGAATAGATTAATTCCATGATTTTGTTTATTGATTTATATCTAAATTAGTTGTTGCTTCACCGGTTTTGTACAATACAGTAACTTATGCGCAGAATTAATAGGATAGCAAATATGTTTGTCTACTTATTTAATATTTCATGCTTGGGTTAAATCCTTAGATGGGGTATGCTTAGAAGAGCCAGATATTATTTGTGAACTTATAATTAGTTTCATATTATTTTCTCGCTAACGCAATTAGATGGTGTATACATGAGACTTAGAACTTTGATGTGCCATGCTTAGGGCGCCCCAATGATATTTGCGACTCTAATACATATAATAGGTGATGTCGATAGAACGAACAATAAATAAATATTCATGAGTTATGTTTCACTTCAGTAATTAAATAGAAATAGTGGTGGATACTGAAAACCCTGGTTACTGTTTCTCCCATTTGATTTATTTTTATTAGTTTAGTTTGTTTTATCATTTTATTCATTAATCTAAAAATCCCAAAATATTATTTCTGATTAGTTAATTGAGATATTAATTGCAGTATTGTCCCCGCTCCCTGTGGGTTCGACCCATACTTGTCGTTGTCTGCATTGTAGACACTGTGCGATTGCGGTTATTTAACATAGGGTATATTAAAATCCTATCATTTTTCACATACTATTCTTTTGCTTTCCTTAGATTTCTTTAGGTTTCGTCCTTGGTTGATCGCCTAGACATTGAGTGAATCATTGCATGGCTGACAATTAATCACGTTTGATGTGGTCAACTATAACTGACCTGAACTGTTTCCTTGATCCCTTTTAACGTATTCCTTCAACTTTCCAGTATTTATTATCCTATTGACCTCGAACTACAAGGATTGACAATTTTTAGTCGTGTGTCCTACGTCTTTATGGAAGTCACAATATTTATTGTTATCGCGTTTTTCACATGTGTCTACCGCCAACGGTCGAGGGGGACTTATCTCTTTACTGATCTTATCGTGCAACTCAGTTAACCCGATGTTCAATGGTATCAACCTCTTATCTTACTGTGTTTGGTCTCTTTCACCGCAACTATTTTTTCTAGCTTCACCTCGATCGTTGTTTATCCCTTCAGAATGATTTTTTAATTTTTTATCCCATCATATAGGTGGTGGAACACATTATCTGCTTATCCGCCTCGACCCGAGCGTACTTCTCCGTATAGTCATACAATTCCTCCAAGGTTTTAGCCGAACAACAAACTAAAGAGTTTTATAAACGATCAAAAATGATTGTTTGATTCTTTATCCCATTATATAGGTGGTGGGACGCTTTATCTGCCTCCCGATCATTCGAATCGGCCTCGAACCGAGCATACTCCTCCGCACGGTCATATACTTCCTTCAAGGTTTTAGCCGACCGACAAACTAAAGAGTTGCATATACCCTCTCGATCGTATGTATATGCCTCTTTGTAGGCCTCGATTATCAAATGGTCGTTGGCATTGTCTACCTCAGTCAATTTTTAAAGCGCTGAGTAAATTATCTGATGTTTTTTCCCTTTCAAATTTTCATAAAAAATAATGTATGTGAACCATTCGATCCAGACAATTATATATGTGCGAATAAAATTTATGAATCATCTTCTTGTAAGTCCCGATTGACTATTAACGAAACTGGTTGAACCATGTTATGGCTCTTAGGGATCAACATGATTCTCAGGCTTAGGAATGACCTGTCGTTTTCGAGAGAAAATCCGTTGAAATGAATCGACTGGAGCAGATTAACGACTACAGGAATATCATATACATAAGTTCATCACTATATTCCCAAAAGTCATTGTAGTTTCATAGTGCAAGACGTGTTGAGTTGGATCGTCTATTTTCTCGCCAAACTTTGGTAGCTTAGTTATTTGAAATTTTACTGGCGGGCGATAATCCCTGATATTATCCTTAAAGAGCGCCCTACAATTTGATGTCACTTCAACCTATCGTTTCTAGATTTCTCTTTGGTTAGAACGCTTTCGATAATTCTGCGGAAACAAGTATCAATTATTGTGTTAACATCACTGTTGTATGAAACTATTGTTGTTCAAATCTTTCATCCTCAAGGATCTCCACTCTAGATCTGAGTCTTCTTTTTTTAAGTTCCGGAGACTTTTTCCTGCTTCTTTTACGCTCATAACGACCGTAGTAATTTTACGAGTGTACCCCCATCTCTGTCGTATCGATCTCGAACTGATTCTTCATTATTCCTTGAGCGTTTTGATTTAGTGACGGTTATGGCCTATGATGAGTTACCGTTGGCCTTGCTCGAGTGCGCCTTCGTCCGGGAAAGGCTCCAGTAACCAGCGGGTTGGTACCCAATGGAATTCCTTATGGCCTATCCAAATTGATTATTTCTCTGCGTTGGGTGGATCCTTACGATTTAACTGGACTTCCAAGACGCTTCCACACATATTGATCCTGCCGGTTTCGTCAATTATATATTAATAGATCTTAATTGAAAGTATTATATGGCATTGACCGCAACTTTTTTTCAAGTTCGGATCTCAAACGAGTTTTCTCATGCTCTATCTTTTGCAACTGGTCGTGCAAAAGCTTTGAATCTGTGTTAGAATTTGTTGTTCGTCCATCCCGCTGATCCTGTATGTTTCTCATTGTTAGTAAATTAAAGAAGCATGACACGTGAAAGAAGATCAAGTT
>JAJJMC010008370.1:891134-994689 GCA_023531435.1 Papaver californicum | reverse complement strand
AAGAATTTGATTGGTTGTTTAGTCGAAAGGATTTTTTGGCATAAACACTCATGTTATGTGAAGGGCCACGAATTATAATTTTCCTATTCAGCAGAGCTCGCGGGTTTTCCCTTCTAGCATCGATTCATCGATCTCTTCAGTGGTCTCAGACACATGTTATTTTTTGTCCCTCTAGATAAACATAACCGATGACTGAATTTTCTCATATTCGACTGGTTGGTGATTCGCTTGTTCATTAACTTCATCTCTTATGATGTGTCTGAGATTGTTAGTATAAACCTTTCTTAAACAGTTTTCCTAGTTCTTGCCATATTTTTTATTCGGGGAAAACACAAACTTTTTTCCCGCTTCGCCTTAGTCGATGCCAAGATATTTGGGCAAAATAGATATTACCTCAAACACCCACGTTGGTGATGATTATGTTGATATTGATGGTCTCAATAACTTTTCTCTCCAAATGAATATAGTTGGGGGGAGGGGGTGTACTTACAAAAAACTCTTTGATGCTTAAGTTAGTTAAAAATTTCATAGGGGAGTGTTAAGAATAAATTACGTACTTTTTAGGATTCTGACATTCATCTATTTATACACTTCGTTTTTTAGAGGAAAAATCTTAATCTTGAGATAAGTTTTGACTGTTGTGACTTGTCCAGTTAGTCATCCGGAATGTTCTGAAACTTTCCTTTGTGGCGACTTAACCAACAAGTATTTCAGAAACTTCTAGAATCTTCCTTTAGGGTTTTAGAATTGGTTCGGCGGAAAAAATCAGTGGAGGTGGACCGACAAAAGTGGACCAGATTGATGTCAGTGCACAAATTCTCGACTGGTCTGGACGAGGTCGGATAGTCATTTTTTACTGACATGGCACCTATTGTTGACGTGGCACTGCTTATCATGCACATGCACTTACGTGGCAGTTACTGTTGTTGATGGGGCACTGATTTGGCACTGACATAGCCATTTCTAGTGTTAATGTGACACTACTTTGGTGCTTATATGGTGTTTACCCCGCAAGCCCGACCACCAGCTTTGACCACCGACTATGTACGACGCTTATAATGCCACAATTAGCCGATATTTGGTGCCAAATATTAGGATACACACGTGCCTTTATTTTTCTTTTTACAGTTTGTTGACTTGACCCATCATATTTTCCTTGATTACCATGAACACTAGAATGTGGGTGGAAGGATGAGTTTGTTCTTTGGAAGGATGAGTTTGTATCTGGTAAGGAAAATGGAGATGTTGGAGGTGCTTGAGAAATATGTCCTGGTACGATTGTGTAGGTGGTAGAACATAACCATCCAAAAGATCATGGTTAAATCGGTTTAAGATTTTAAGGATGCTGAAACAACTATTGTACTTGAAACCTCTACCTTTTTATCGTTGCCACTCATCTCGAGTTTTACGTTGCTGTAATTTGCAAATCAAGTAATTTTGGAAATAAAAACAAGCTAGTGAACTTTAGTTATGAATTTTTAAAATTTTAATTTGTTCTTACTCAATAGGCATTAGTTTCACCGTTTTTTTTGCATCGATTCATTTGCATCAGCATAGCCACCCATTAATTCATTTCTTTACTACTAGCATTAAGACAAACTGACAACCCGTTAGTATTATGATCTTTGAGATTGTCGGTTTCCTAACTGAATTTGTTAAAGATGTTCTGATAAAGTGTTTGATGTTTATGATAAAGTGTTTGATGTTTATGTTGTACATCATTGATAGAATCCAGTGTAAATAGTACCTATTTTTTGCAAAATAGAACATGTTCTTCCATATATTTATGACCACGAACTCTTGATGACAAATTAAAAGAAATTAATTTGAGATTTGGATGATATTAGAGATGTAACTGACATGTGAGTTTAAATGAGGTTATATATATATATATATATATATATAGGAGATCAAAAATTGATTCGTAGGATCAACTAGCAGTTAGAGACCAAAATAAGGCCGAGCGCCTGGCCGCTCAATGGCCAATAAATAACATCTAAGCCAAACATCAACCAAACGGTAAAGCTTAACCGCTCGGTCGTATTATCGCATCGACCTTCAAACTCCCTGATTTGAGTTGCTACTTTGATAGTCCCGCAGTGGAGGGAAAATGGGTAGAACAATTTGATAGTCCGACGGCATCAATTATGCTTGTGTCTAGTCCGAAACTTGTCCTGGACAGTCCAAATCGGTTTCACCTCAGAGTCTCAGATCAAGTCGTATTAAATATTTCCCATTTGAGTTTATAGTCCGAGTCCGATACTAGTCCTCGAAAACAAAAAGAAGAAAAAAAGAAAGAAAAGAAAGAAAAAAATCCTCACAAAACAAAGATAGGTGCAGCTGGCGAGCCCGTGAAGAAACCTTGTTTCCCAGTCGCTCCTCCCTATCAGCCATCTTCTCTGAATATTAATCTAAGAAGAAAAAAGAAGTTAGTAACAGTTTAAATCTTCAATATCCTTTCCCTCTTAGGTCTCTTAAAATCTATCCGTGGTTTCAATTTAATCCCTTATTATAGAGTTTTTATTTTATTTTATTTATTTTATTGCGAAGGAGGTTAGCTTAGGTTTTGCACAGAAACTCGGCTCTCTTAAATTCGCCACCTGAATCCCGAGGTATCAAATACAATTAGGGTTCTTATATAATTAGGATTATTTTTGCGTTAGCTAATATAGTCGAAAATTTTATTATGTGCAGGGGAATCAGTATAAAACCTTAGTTGATCTTGTTTGTTAATTTTTCAATATATTTAAGAAGAAGAAAAAAAAAATGCCTCGAGCAATTTCTCGGTCTCCTAGTTCTAGAAAAAGACACTCTCCATCACCAGTTGCATCTCATAGACACAGCAGGAGAAGCAGAAGGGACCGAAGCCGTTCTCCGTATTATAGGTGATTTTCTTCTCCTTGTCAAATTTCTTCTTTCTTCTTTCTTCATGAGTGTTTGTTTTTCATTATAACCTAAAGCGATTTTAATAGTGTAATTTGTTTTTGTATGGCTTAAATAGGTATCACATTTATTTAGTAGTATTACATTTAATTACTAGGTTTAAGTAGTTTAGGGGAGGTTATATTCTTTATACCTTGGAGGAGAGTAGTTTGGGTGTGTGAAAACTGAGAAAATTTGGTTATTCCCCTATTTTTGTTTGTGTATGTTTTGTTGGATAGCTTTAGTGCTTTGAATCTGTAAGTTTTATAGTTGTGGTGCAATCTTGGCTTGGCTAGGGTCACATGTTTGTTGGTTGTTCATTTGCACCATCTAAATTGTGTACATTTGTATGAGATCTTCAAACTTGAACTTTACATTAATGATTAATGCATATTTCGATTTTGGGAAGGAAACACAGAATGTTGCAGTCTTCTGCTTAGGTGGTTTACATATTCTATTCTACTACGTGGCTAAATTGATGCTTGCTTTTACCAGGCCCTGCACCTCCGTTGAACTCTAGCGTATTTGACAACATAGTTTTGACCTCTTCTAAGCACCCTAATAGTATACCTGCTTACACTTGTAACCATGATGTTTCAGCTACGCCTTACTAGTTACTCCCGTTGTAGTCAAAATTAGTGTGCCCAATATCCATCTGATTGGCATTGCTTCCTGTGTAATCTGATTTCTAAAAAAGTCTTAGCTTTTAAATGCAATTGAGAGATGTTGAGCATTAGAGTGGAGGACAAATAATTCAAGGCTTTGAGAACGAAAAGGAGCACATATTCATTGTAAGAGCAAATCAAAGAGTTTTCTTCGGTTTTTCCTTCTTATGAGAATTAAACAGGTGATGGAATCTGGTTGCCTGACTGGAATTTCATGGAATTTATGTTATAAAAGATGGAGCTCAGAAAAGGTTATTCTTCTTTATTATGCATGAGGTGAAAACACAGGATACTTAAAAGTATACATGATAGATGGTGGGTCTATTTTTCAGGATCTGTGTTACTTTTTTTTTTTCCAAATGTTTTCTGAAATGGTTATCTTCTCTCAGGCGTAGGAGTCGTTCTTTGTCCCCTCGCCGCCGCAGAAGTCGATCACCAACTCCGAGGCGCCGCAAGAGTCGTTCACCAACACCACGACGTCTTAAGAGACAAAGAAGTAGGAGTGCATCAGTATCTCCCATAAAAAAGTCTCGAAGTCCAAGCATTGGAGAAGTAGAGCGTAAAAATGCCATTGAGAAGTTGAAAAATGATGAAGAGGAAAAGAAAAGGTAAACGATCATCGTCCCATACTTCTTGGCTTATTTTGTGCATCTCCTTATCTTGTCTTTTCTCCTGTCGTCTTTGAGGCGTTTCTTTTTTCATATCTAACCCATCAACTCAAAAGTATTTATTTTCTTTCTCTGATCTCACAGTATGTTGCTAAGTTTCATAAGATCCATCTACTTTCGCTAAACGTTGGAAGTACTGTCTTAGAGTTATAGTAGGGTTGTTTTATCGCTATTGGATTAATTTTCATTGGTGATCATTTCTGTTACGGATAACACCTGTTCACCCATGTCCAATTTTCAGTTTTCTATGCTTGGTTAGGGAATGCTTAAGATATGGTACTTGGCAATATCTTATGGATTACTATATGTTTGTCCCAAATGTAGAATTCTGAGATTATTCCTACTGATGTATTGATATAATCGGCATTTTTCATGCAATGTGAACATAAATATCGCAGTATCATTACTTCTTAAGATTTGCTAGATCTTACAACTTAACATGGACCTATTATGTTGAGGCATATGGACATAGTTCATACAACTTACCTAATAATGTTGATTCTTTGGTAATGATTCATCTTATTGATTTAACCTTTATGGATTCTTTGGTTCTTATTGATTCAACTTTACCTAAAGATGATAGACTCTGTACAACACAAATTGAGAAATCCTAAAACAGAAAAAAAAAACAAACTTTAAACGATCAAAAAAAGAGAATGTATACACTTTGGATGAAAATGGTTCATCTTCAGTAAAGGAAAAAGTTGAAGAGGGAAGGAGAAAGTCAATTTGTACTTGTTCCAGGTGCAGGTGTCGTGCATTTGTGAAATTGGTTTCAGTCACCAAAAACTATACATATATTTATTTACATATTATTTTAATCATGTTTGTGCTAGAATGACTGGTGATAGGGTGGTACCTTCCACATATGGATGCTAATATTATTCAAAGGTAGAGTAGAGATGGAATGCGGGAAGTGCACTATCCTTTGTTGTTTGTATCTACCTTGCTGAGAGTTAAGGAAGCCTGAAGCTCAATATGTACTTTTAAGATACCATGGCAGTTTAATTTGAGAAGGTTGATTCACCAAGATCTCTGGCTCAGACCAATTATATGCTGTGACCTTTGGGAAAGACTTGTCTTTACTGTGTAGCCATCAAGACGTCAATGTTGTTTGCTTGAGTTGTAGCATAAAACATAAGAACGAGCCTTGCACAGACAGATACTTAAAATGAAACTGTGCAATGAGAAAGAAAGGATAACATCGATCAAAAAAAAAAAAAAAAAAAAAAAAAGAAAAAGAAAAGGGAAAAAGGTGATATTAGGGGCTAAACTAGCATGTTCACTTGATGATGTTGCTGCAGCTGTAGTAAAGAAACTTCCTGTAGGTATAGAAGTAACTGATGTGAGAAAAGCTTTGTAAATTTCCTTTAAGATTTGTTTTCTTTTAGTTGTGTAGCTGTTGTTCTGTGCCTTGCGTTGACCATCTTTTTCTCATGAGATTTCTTTGAGTTGGTGTACCTTCTTTAGCGCTTCAGGTTGCAATATCATGTAGTACGAAACATGGCAGTCTTTTACTGTAATTTTTTGGCTTATCCTTTACTTTGCTAGTCTTCTGTCGGCTGCACCTATCCTTATAGCTTGTTATGTTACAATTGCATCCATGTCACCGCATGTCAAGATAGAAGAGTTTTCTTTTTCTAATCCTGCAGAGTTGGAGAGGAATATGCTTTATTATATTCCTATTGACTTAACTGCTAGCTCTTTTTCTTTATAAAGAAGTTTCTACTTAGAGGGACTGGTGTTATTCGTAGACAATGTTTAGCACTGTGTAACCAGCGGTTATACCTATACTGCCTTTTCTCTTGCATGAATGTACGTAGGTAGTTAGGTTTTCCTTTTTTTTTGTTTTCTTTTATAATTTGCTACAGTTGCGTTCCCGAAATTCAGTTCCTCCAGCTTTCTTACTATGTATTTGAATAATTTTGAGGAATTTTCCAACTCTGAATTATGCGAGAATTGAAGTGTTTTCGTGATTTAGTTTAAACCTGCAACAGGTTACTGTGACATTCTTCTCCACGGGCTTTTCTGAAGGATGCTACTGCTATAGTTCAACTTGTTAAATTTAATGATCAAATTGGTGCCTCGTTTATCTACTGTTCGTTTGAATACTCATTTGTTTCGATCACGATTCTGTTAGAGAGGTATGCCTAAAAGCATAAACTTGTATTTTGATGAATGAATGGGATAAGATTAGTCGCCATTCATTAACAAATAAACTGAAAAGGATTAACCTTTGCCATGCCCCGCGCCTGTTCAGTTCTACCTCTGCCTGCCTTCCAGGTGTCACCTGGGATGAAGGTACTGTTCTTATAAACACCATGACAATTTACCTAACTAAGTTTTCCATTGTGCTATCAGACGTCAACGTGAGGCAGAATTGAAATTGCTGGAAGAAGAAACTGCAAGGAGAGTGGAAGAAGCAATCAGGAAAAGCGTTGAGGAGAGCTTGAACTCTGAAAAGATAAAGCTGGAAATACAGTGGAGAATAGATGAAGGGCGGAAGAAACTGATCGAGGAGGTTGCTGTTCAACTTGAAAAAGAAAAGGAAGCTGCTCTAGTGGGAGCCAGGCAAAAAGAGGTAACTTCTTGCGCATCACTGATTTTTTTAGCAACCCATCTTGTATCTCCAAAGAACAAACAAAAACACAAAGAGTTCCTACACTAATCTTTCTATGGATCTTTAGAGTTTCACTTCATTATGTGATACGATGACTTTAAAGGGAAAGAGAGTATTTGGTAAACTCATTATAAGCTGGATGAAACCAACTTTTGTGATTGTACATGTATATGCCAAAAGTTTATAGCAACTACTACGATCACAATTGGATAACCACCTCCATTCCGTTGTCTTCTTTTCTTTATCTATTCAACTAATATGATCACAATTTTGTCTGTGTAAGTTTGCTTAAAGACTTGGAACTGAAATGGGATGTCCTAGTGCTTTTCTCAAGAAAATTTTGTTTGTATTACTAGCTTAACAAAATTGTAACGGCATATATTGTGTAACAGGAGCAAGCTAGGAGAGAGAGAGAAGAACTGGATAAGATGATCGAGGAGAACAAGAGAAGAGTGGAAGAGTCTCAGAGAAGAGAGGCTTTGGAGCAGCAACGGAAAGAGGAGGAAAGGTACAGGGAATTGGAGCTAATCCAAAGACAAAAGGAAGAAGCTATGTTGAGAAAGAAACTCGAGGAGGAGGAGGAGCGGTCAAAACAGATGAAGCTGTTGGGTAAGAACAAATCACGGCCAAAACTTTCATTTGGTATTGGTTCAAAATAAGGTTTTCCCAAAATATTAATCATGTAACTTTTAAGGGGTGGGCCAGACTTGGTTTCCTATGCATATATTTCTAGAACATTTGCTGGGAAAATGTTTTGATGATGTATAACCCCGTAATGTTTTGGTTGCCTGGACAAGAATAGAGTTCTCATTTCAATTGAATGAAAACATCTTGAGTACCCACTTTTATCGTATGCAAAATCTTTTGATGATTTTGGTCATCAACATCCTACCAGGGCAACCAGCACCACCAAGGATCCTTTTATGCATTATGTCATCATCATCATTGAATTTTTCATCGTCCATGTCATGAAAATGGCGATGTGTCTGATTAAGATTTTGTATGAGCTTATTGTATTAGGGTTTATTGCAGAGCTGTCCCTGACAGCTAAGATAACCATTGTACTTAACAGTAAACTAAGGACATAAATTACATGTGGGAATTGAATAAATACTCCTATTTTTCATAGGTCTTCACAAATACTCCTATCCATTATATATATACCATATATTTGACAATTTGATATTATTTATTATTCCATATATATCCTCATATATTAATATAGTTTTAAAACTAAGTCTGGAATAATTTCAGATCTGAAAATTCGGTCCCCTTTTCTTCTCTCTCCTTTTCTGCACCACCTTCACCACCAACAATAACAATCCATCATCGCCTTCCTTCAAAATTCTACCACCACAACCGTAACATCTTGTATTAAACCACCACAATCTCCTTCAAGGATTTCCAGTGGGATCATAACTATACGATTTGTAGATCTACTGTGAAATTCATCGGTGAAGATGATGATTATGAATTAAAGATGAAGTAGATGAGTTTAAATCATCATCGCCATCTTCAAAAGTGGTTTAATGGAGTCATTGTCTTGTTCGTGTTCGAAAAATAAAAGAAAAGACATATTTGAGTTGAAGAAAAAAATAAATCTCTTCAATCAGTTATTGGTCGAGCTTAAATGTGAAATCAATCAATCATTTTCAAAAAACAAATCTCAATTTATATGTTGTGTCTGTTTAGAATATGAAGAGACAACTACTCACGACAAGCAACAAAACTAGTGGTACTACATATGTTGATATTTTTATTCTCTTTTGTGAACTGAAGGGAGTCTTCTAAAGCTATAATTTGATTTACAGGTACTTAGCTCCTGAATATTTTCAACATGGGAAAGGTGTAGTACTGTTGTTGTGGTACTGGAGCTAATAACAGGCTATGAACCTGTTGGAACTGCAACAATAGAAAGCACTAAACAGAGGAAGTTGTTAAGGTTAAGTAATCACTGAATTGATATCACACAGTTGACAGAGCCACATGCTCAGCAAATTGTCCTTAACACAATAGTCCGCGGGTACTCCTCAAGATTGAGAGATGCTATACCCCAACAACGGAGATGTGTCCAAGATAGACCTGCCCGTTATGACTTGTATAAGCACAATACAAATCACCCTCAAGAACTTAACAGCAAGATAGAAGTGGAAGGGAAATAAACAAGCAGTGTGCGCAAAACAAAACAAGAAGAGGGGAAAAGAAGACAAGATAGTAGTTGCTTCTGGAGTGAGTTCAAATGGAGAAATTCGTTTTCTTTTATAGGTAGAAGAAGATAGCTTTGATGTCAATCAATTCCGTGCATGAAGCACGAACATAAAGTTTGAAATTCAATTCCATGCATGAAGCACGGACATAATGGTCAAAACGGAATTAAAACGGTCAAGAGTAATTCTCGCCTAAAATCTCGGCGGGTCAGACGCACCCACATTTAAAGCAAATTTAATTTGGTTTTACATTCTTTAAAGAAATATATTCTGTTCAAAAAGGTAAGTATTGGTTGGCCCGCAGCCGAAGCTACGCCCGCACCCGCAACACACACTCATGCCCACAGCCGTAGCCACAGTCACACCCGCAGCCACAGCCGTAGCCGCAAGACGCAAGTGCACCCGCACCCGCACCCGCACCCGAGCCCGTGTGTGAAAATCATGGTTGCACCAACTATACCATAGCTTTAGTCCTCCCCCAACCACAAAAGTGTCTAAACCCCTAAGGGCCCTCCCTTAGAAGCAACTTTCTAGGTAATAAGGAGAGGAATCATCTTTAGTTTCTCCAATGTGGGACTAAAGGTTCATTCACAAAAGTGAAAAATGAGCTAGTGTTCCTTAATGAATTCTAGGTCCTAAGTCCATTCCCACCAAGACCAAAAACATTTTAAGTTCATTTTTCTCCAAAAATCCCCCACATGAATGAAAACCCGATGAAAATCAGAAATCAGAAAGCGAGAAATACCACTTAGGCAATAGGTGTCCATAAGGTCTTGAACCTTTGCTTAGTGAGAAATTACTGGAACTACTTGATGGACAGTGAACGCGATGTCTTGAACTGCCATCGTTTGGTGTAGTTCATCAATAACTTCCACGCGTGATATCTCTCTAGGTGCTGTCAAGTTCGTGCCGTTGTGTCCATTTTGGCCCTGGACGTATCCCGTTTCATAGAATGCTCTAGAGTGTTTACTGCTACATTCAGATAGGTGGGTTCCATCAAGAGTGTTTACTGCTACACCCCACTTCAATCTTAAATTGAAACTATAAAACTCATTAAGACTTAATAAAAAGTCATCCTTCACATGCAGTCACACTATCATGTCTACACCATAGGGAAGGGACAGAGAATGAAATTCTCTGATAGTATTTCCTTTAACCCACCACAAATTAGTTGTCTCATTCCCTTGATCTTGGGATCTCCAGTTAGCAAGGTTGAGTATCCTTCATGGCAAGTTTATTTAATGAGCTTAAGCCTCATCCCCCTCGATGCATTACTAACTATCTCCTTGGAAAAACCTTTCGTCAAAGGGTCCGTGATATTCTCCTTAGACCTCACAAAGTCAACAGAAATAACGCCAGTTGAGATTAGTTGTTTTAGGGAATTGTTTCTTCTACGAATGTGTATAAACTTCCCATTATAGTTGTTGTTTTTAGCATTAGCTATTGCAGCTTGACTATCACAATGTATAAATATAGCTGGCACAGGCCTATGCCAAAGAGGAATGTCTTTTAAAAATCATCTTAGACAAGCAGTTTCCTCTCCTGCTTTATCTAACGCAATAAACTCCGATTCCATAGTGGATCGAGCTATACATGTCTGTTTGGAACTCTTCCAAGATACAGACCCACACGCTAGAGTGAACACATATCCACTCGTAGATTTAGACTCCCCTGAGTCTGATATCCAGTTTGCATCATAAAATCCTTCAAGGACCGTAGGGTATCTTTTATAATTTAAACAAAAGTTCAAAGTGTACTTCAAGTACCTTAACACTCTAATAAGTGCATCCCAATGCTCCTGCCCTGGATTACAAGTATACCTACTCAACCTACTCACAACATAAGCAATATCTGATCTCGTACAATTCATTAAATACATCAGACTTCCTATAACACGTGAATATTCAAGTTGTGAAACTCCATTACCCTTATTCTTTTTGAGTCTACAACAAGGATCAAAAGGAGTACAAGCAGGTTTACAATCAAACTGGTTATATTTTCTAAGCACAGATTCAACATAATGAGATTGACTAAGACTATATCCATTATAATTTCTTCTAATCTTCATCCCTAAGAACACATCAGCGGGGCCTAAGTCTTTCATGTCAAAGTTCTCATTTAGCATGCTCTTTGTGGAATTAATTACATCCATGTTTGTACCAAGTATAAGCATATCATCAACATACAAGCATACAATCACACATGCATCATTCACAAGTTTAGTATAAACACACTTGTCAGATTCATTGATTTTAAAACCACTAGAAATCATTACATGATCAAATTTTTCATGCCATTGTTTAGGTGCTTGTTTCAAACCATACAAAGATTTTTTTCAGTTTACAAACTTTGTTTTCACAACCTTTCACTACAAAGCCCTCAGGTTGGTCCATATAAATTTCACCATTTAGAAAAATTATTTTTACATCCATTTGGTGTATCTCTAAGTTATGAATGGCAGCAATAGCAATTAACATCCTAATGGAAGTAATTCTCGTAACATGTGAATAAGTATCAAAGAAATCTACACCTTTTATCTGTATATAGCCTTTAGCTACTAATCTAGCTTTGTATTTTTCCACAGTTCCATCTACCTTACGTTTCCTTTTGAAGATCCATAGATGGGTTTACACCCTAGAGGTAAATCTACAATCTCATAAGTATCATTATGTATAATGGAATCCATTTCACTAATGGTGGATTCTTTCCACCATGGAGCTTCATAAGAAGTCATGGCTTCTCTATAAGTCTGTGGATTAGTCTCAGCTAAGCATGTTATGAAGTTTAGCCAAAAAGATTTTTCAGTTCTAAGTCTTTTACCTCTTCTAGGCTCAAATTCAAAATCATCTTCCTCTAAAGGTAATGTATGACTAGTGGAAGGGATATCTAGGGGACAACACATATCATGCGAGATTCAGATTTCAAAGGAAAAACATTTCCAAAGAACACATCATCCCTAGATTCAGTAATTGTATTCACACCAATTTCAGATATTTCAGAACTTACAACCATAAATCTATATGCAGTAGTATGTTCAGGATACCCTATGAAGACACAATCAACAGTTTTGGGTCCTATCTTGGTCCTCTTAGGTGGAGGGATAAAAACCTTAGCCAAACACCCCCACACTTTAAAATATGCATAAGAAGGTTGTCTACCTTTCCATAACTCATATGAAGTTTTATATGATCCTTTAAAGGGTACTCTGTTCAAGACATAGCAAGCTGAGAGGACGGCCTCCCCCCACAAGTTTGCAGGTAGTCCTGAACTAATTAACATGGCATTCATCATCTCCTTAAGGGTTCGGTTTTTCCGTTCAACCACACCATTAGATTGTGGTGAATAAGGAGGGGTTACTTCATGTATAATGCCATGCTCTATGCAAAAATCTTCTATAGGGATTACATACTCACCACCACGGTCATACTTAACAGTTTTAGTGGTAGTACTCATTTGGTTTTCAACTTCTAGTTTATACATCTTAAAGGCTTCTAAGGCATCATCCTTACCTTTAAGTAAATATATGTGACAGTACCTCGTACAATCATCTATAAAAATGACAAACCATTTCTTACCACCTCTAGTTTGAACTGATTTCATGTCAACTAGGTTTGAATGAATTAAATCTAAGGGTTTAGAATTTCCCTGAATATTTTTCCTATAAGGTTTTTTAGCATATTTTGATTCTACGCATATTTCACATTTATGTTCATTATCCAAACTAAATTTGGGTATGCAGCCTATGCTTGCCAGTTTATTCATTGACTTATAGTTTACATGACCAAGTCTACTATGCCAAACATTCAATGACACACAAACATAAGCATAAGAATCAATTTTATTCATTTCAACAGAGGTTACATTAAATTTGTAGAGACCCTCAGTCTTATAACCCTTTCCTACATAATCCTTACCCTTAGTGACAATAACTTTCCCAGATTCAAAAACAAGTTTAAAATCCTTATCATCTAAAACACCACAAGATACAAGATTTTTGCAGATGTCTGGAACATGAAGAACTTCATTTAATGTGAGAGTTTTGCCAGAAGTGAGCTTTAGCCCAACTTTGCCTTTTCCCGCTTTCTGTACTGCGGACGAGTTACCCATGTAGAGTTTCTCCCCTTCCCCTACCTTCTGATAGGAGGTGAACATATCTCTGTTTCCACAGACATGCTTGGTAGCACCAGAGTCTACCCACCAGTCTCTCACAGTGGTTACCAAATTGACTTCAAACACCGTGCTAGAAAACTCATTCTTGTTGTTATCAACCAAATTAGCATTGTTTTTAAATTCCTTACGTTTTCTACAGTGCATTGCCATATGGCCAGGAGTTCCGCAAATATAACACGCACCTTTAATTTTACCAATGCCAGATTTGGGTTTGGGAAACATACCTTTCTTGTGATTACAAGGCTTGCGTTTGCTGCTCTTGCCCTTTTCAGTATTGGAAGAGTTGCGTTCAATTACATGAGCCTTGTTGGACATGTCCCTTGCGGAAGATACGTTCTTGTCTTTGGAACACAGTAATTCTTCTACTTGAATCTTCTTACCCAAATCAACCATATTGACTTCACCAGTTTCATGTCTCAATCTAGGTTTGTATTCAGACCAAGAAGAAGGTAATTTCTCAATCACAGCAGACACTTGGAACATTTCATCTATCACCATACCTTCAGCAATAATTTCATTGATAATACGTTGAAGTTCAAGGAATTGATCAACCACAAATTTGTCATCTGACATTTTGTATTCCATGAACCTAGCTACCAAAACTTTCTTACTTCCAGGAGTTTCAGCTTGGTATTTCGCTTCTAAAGCAGCCCACAAATCAAAAGCAGAAAAATTATCTTTTGCATTATAAAAATCATAAAATGCATCTTTTAAACAATTCATAATATGATTTTTAGCCATATAGTTCTGTCTAACCCAACTTTCCAACTCCCTTTCATTTCCAGCATCATTTAAACTCTCATCAAAGGATTTCATAACTAATTCATCTAACATGTGAAAACTCAAAAAGAACAACATCTTGGATTGCCATCTTTTGAAATCTTTGCCACTGAATTTTTCTGGTATGTCAACATCATTCTTACCCATTGTTACAGAAGAAGGAGACTATTGTGTTAAGATTGTTGGAACTGCAACAATAGAAAGCACTAAACAGAGGAAGCTGTTAAGGTTAAGTAATCACTGAATTGATATCACACAATGGACAGAGCCACCTGCTCATCAAATTATCCTTAACACAATAGTCCGCGGGTACTCCTCAAGATTGAGAGATGCTATACCCCAACAGCGGAGATGTGTCCAGGATATAACTGCCCGTTATGACTTGTATAAGCACAATATAAATTACCCTCAAGAACTTAACAACAAGATAGAAGTGGAAGGGAAATAAACAAGCAGGGTGCGCAAAACAAAATAAGAAGAGGGGAAAGGAAGACAGGATAGTAGCTGCTTCTGGAGTGAGTTCAAATGGAGAAATTCATTTTCTTTTATAGTTAGAAGAAGATAGCTTTGATGTCAATCAATTCCGTTCATGAAGCTCGGACATAAAGTTTGAAATTCAATTCCATGCATGAAGCACGGACATAACGGTTAAAACGGAATTAAAACGGTCAAGATTAATTCTCACCGGGTCAGATGCCTCCATATTTAAAAAGGTAAGTCTTGGTTGCCCCGCAGCCGCAGCTACGCCTGCACCCGTAATACACACTCATGCCCGCAGCCGCAGCCGTAGCCACAGTCACATCCACATCCGCAAGACGCAAGCGCACCCGCACCCACACCTGATCCCTTGCGTGCGTGCTTCGGTGCGAAGCACCGCGCGTGTGTGAAAAGCATGGTTGCACCAACTAGCCCATAACTTTAGTCCTCCCCCAACCACAAAAGTGTCTAAACCTCTAAGGGCCCTCCCTTAGAAGCAACTTTCTAGGTAATAAGGATAAGAATCATCTTTAGTTTCTCCAATGTGGGACTAAAGGTTCATTCACAAAAGTGAAAAATGAGCTAGTGTTCCTTAGTGACTTCTAGGTCCTAAGATCCATTTCCACCAAGACCAAAAACATTTTAAGTTCGTTTTTCTCCAACAGAACCTATGAGTAAAAAAGAACTCCAGGAGTTGAGAATATAGTCTTATGGGTAAGTTAAAGTTCTATCTAGATACTTAGATTTTAATTGTTAGTCTCCTAGTAGCTTTAGCTTATGTCCGGAAGGGTAACGAAAACAATTAGATTGTTCGTGAAGAAGAGACTTACGAGTTTGCGTGTAAGCACCATAGACAATTATACGCGTGTAAGCACCGTAGACAATTAGACTATAGGGATCAGTTCTACGAGTAATACTTTGTTTTCAATCTAATCAACAGTAACTGGTGCTTCTTGTGGTTATGCATTTGATGAATATGAAAACGCAAGAGACATGCGGCGTGCATATGAGGTGCTTAATGTCACGGGGTCGGTCCTTCGCCTCGACTTTACTCCGTGCGGCACTTGTTTAGAATTACGTTACTAGATAAGTAAGCCTCCCAAACAAAGTTTAACACAACTTTGTGTAACTACTCAAGATCAAAACTCACAAGAAACTCAAGAACGCTTAAGAACACTCAAGAACAAGAGAGAATGATTTGAATGAGAGAAGTAAGTGTGTATTGCTCTCTTTACTTGAATACTTGGATTGTTGGATGATTACAAATGAGAATGGCATCCCTATTTATACTAGTTGGGAGCCAAGAATGTTCTAGAGATTTATCTAAGATCTATACAAGTGTATGGATAAGATCTACTTATAGATTATTCTACTCTTATCCAAAAATATCTACACCATTCTAGAGTATTCTAAGAAAAGGACAAAATAGAGAAGATTCTAGAATGAAGGCTAGCTAGTTATCCAAATGGGCTAGCCATGGTGGTGCACAAGGGTGAGTTAGCCATTTGTTGAGCTATGTGGTGCACCCTTGTGACATTCTCCCCCACTCGAATTCGCAGACGTCCTCGTCACGTTGTACTTGTCGATGAGATCTTTGTGTTGCCAAAGTAAGTCTTCATGTTCCCAACTGGCTTCACTGTCTGGTTGATCCTTCCATCGGACAAGATATTCCTTATAAATTCGCCCTCCTCTTGAGGCACGTCTGTGTGACTCTATGCTTGAAGCCTGCTTGTCTAGAGAGGTAATCATATTGAACGGGGCTATCTTGGTAACTCCTCTAGAATCGTCATCTTGATCCGCACAATATGTCTTCAAGCAACTGACATGAAAGACGGGATGGATATTCATGTGGCTAGGTAGCACCAATCTATAGGACGCCTTCCCGACTTTCTTAACAATGCGAAATGGTCCCTCGTACCGCCGAATGAGTCCCTTATGTACCTTCCGAAAAGCTTTGAACTGTTGCGGGTTCAACTTCAGCATGACTAAGTCACCTTCTTCGAAAGATACGAGTCTCCTCTTCTCGTCCGCCCATTTCTTGATTCGCTGAGAGGCTTTCTCCAAGTATGCTTTGGCCAAGTCGTGCTTTTCGTGCAACTCCTTAGTGAATTGAAAAGCAGCAGGGCTCTTTCCTCTATATCCTCCAGCGAGTGTGTGAGGCATCAGAGGTTGTTGGCATGTGGCCAACTCGAATGGACTTTGGCCAGATGATTCACTCTTCTGCAAGTTGTAGCAAAACTGAGCCACGTCCAACAGTTCCACCCAATTCCTCTGGTTAGCGTTCGCGAAGTGTCTCAAGTACTCCTCTAACAAAGCATTGGTGCGCTCCATTTGTCCATCTGTCCGAGGATGAAAGCTAGTAGAGAAGTTGAGCTCGGACCCAAGTAACTTGAACACTTCTGTCCAAAATTTCCCCGTAAATCTTGGATCGCGATCACTAACTATGATCTTTGGTATGCCCCAATATTTCACCACGTACTTCATGAACAGTCGAGCAACCTGTTCCGCGGTACAGTCTGTAGGTGCAGCGATGAATGTAGAATAATTGATGAACCTGTCCACGACCACCAAGATTGATCCCAATCCATCTACCTTGGGTAAGTCAGAGATGAAGCCCATCGATAAACACTCCCACGGTCTATCTGGCACTGGTAATGGCTCTAGAAGTCCTCCTGACTTCTTGTGTTCTACCTTATCCTGCTGGCATACCAGACACATCCGAACATAGGCATCCACATCGTTTTCCATCTTTGTACAGTAATAAATTGCTTCCAGCAAAGCCAAAGTCCTTCTCTGTCCAGGGTGGCCTGCCATCGGGTGTCATGACACTTATGCATTAGTTCACGCCTCAGGTTCCCATGCTTAGGTATGAACATCTTGTTCCCATGTGTGAATAGAAGACCGTCTTTCAACCAGAACCGACGAGTCTTCCCCTTATTCACCGCATGAATGAGGCTCTTTGCAAAAGTGTCCTGTTCCAAGTCTTCATGTACATAATCCGGAATGGTGCCCGATAATTGGTGATGACAGCTACACCTTCCAAGGCAAGACTGGCAAGTTCCGCTTTTCGGCTCAATGCATCAGCAACATAGTTGGTGCGACCTGGCTTGTACTCAAGCTTCATGTGGAACTCGGCCAGAAAGTCTTGCCACCTTGCTTTCTTCGGAGACAACTTCTTTTGAGTCTGGAAGTAGCTGGTAGCCACATTATCGGTGAAGACCATGAAATGTGACCCAAGAAGGTAGTGCTTCAATGTCCGAAGAAAGTGTATGACGGTAATCATCTCTTTTTCTTGCATTGTGTAGCGTCGTTCCGCATCGTTTAGCTTCCGACTTTCATATGCAACTGGGTGTCCTTCCTGCATAAGAACTCCGCCAATAGCAAAATCGGAAGCGTCAATGTATACCTCAAAAGGCTTGGCGTGATCAGGTAATCTTAAGACTGGCTCCTTCATAACCGCGGTCTTAAGATCATCGAAAGCGGCTTGGCACTCTTCACTCCACGTACAAGTCCTCGCTTTCTTTAGCAATTCCGTGAGCGGAGCTGCTCTCTTCGAGTATCCCTCGATGAATCTCCGGTAATAGTTGGCAAGTCCTAGGAAAGACCGCAACTGAGCCACTTTGGTAGGCGGTTCCCACTCCTTGATAGCCTTGATCTTCTTTTCCTCCATCCAGATTTGGCCATCACCTATCCAATGTCCAAGGAAGGACACTTTGGGATGAGCGAAGATGCATTTCTACTTCTTCACATATAAAGAGTTCTCTCTCAGTACTTGGAACACGATCCGCAAGTGTTTGAGGTGCTCATCCAAAGTGTGGCTATACACGACGATGTCGTCAAGGTACACAACTACGAACCGATCGAGATATGGGTGGAATACCTTGTTCATCAAAGTACCAAATGTGGCAGGAGCATTGGTTAGACCAAAATGCATAACTAAGAATTCATAAGCTCCGTACCTCGTTACACATGTGGTCTTCGGCTCGTCCCCTTCTGCTATTCGAACTTGATAGTATCCCGACCTCAAGTCCAGCTTTGTGAAGTATCGAGCATTACCCAATTGATCGAACAAGTCTTCTACTCGGGGAATTGGATACTTGTTCTTTACGGTCACCTTGTTTAGGGCTCGGTAGTCGATGCACATCCGGAGACTTCCGTCCTTCTTCTTCTGAAACAACACCGGGGCTCCGTAAAGGGCCTTAGAGGGTTGGATGTAGCCGGCATTCAACAATTCCTTGATTTGCTTCTTCAAATCTTCCAACTCTGGCGGGGCCATGCGGTATGGGGCCATGGAGCGCGGATTTGCTCCAGGTTCCAGCTCGATCTGATGATCCACCTCCCTCTTAGGTGGTAGTTGCTTGGGCAACTTGGATGGCATCACATCCTGGTATTCCTGCAAAGCTTTTTGCACCTCCAATGGAACGACCTCGACCAGTTCTTCGCTTTCCTCAATGATGGCTACTACAAAGGTGGGTTCTCCCTTCCGATCACCCCTTTTTAGTTGTAGAGCCGACAGTGCACTCGAGCAAGTCTCCTTGGTCCGGGTGGCTGAAATCACACATGGAGACTTCTCGTCACTGATGCTGACTACGCCGAGGCAAGGCACCACGGAAACTTTGGCACGATCCAAGAAATCCATTCCGAGAATAACTTTGAAATCGTCCATCTTTACCACTATAAAGTCGGTAGTTCCTTTCCACGCACCAACCTTCATTTCGATCCCCTTGGCCGCTCCGTGAACATGTATGGCTTCTGAATTTACCGCCTTGATGGTGCTTGAATCCGCCTCGACTTTCAACTTCAATCTCTCGGCTTCTCCTTTAGAGATGAAGTTGTGTGTTGCACCAGAATCGACCATTGCCTTGGTCTTATGCTCGTTTATACTTATGTCTACATACATAAGTACTTTGTTCTCCTTTGGTGCTGGACGTTTTTCCTTAGGCTGGCTCTTGATGGCGCTCAACCGAACGCCTCCCAGGTGCGAGTCTTCGGTTTTCTCTTCATGCTCCGCAATCAAAGAGTTGAGCAAGTTCTTTTTGGGACAACTGTGGGCAAGATGGTCACCTTGGAAAATGAAGCATTTCTTCACACGGTTATCTTGCCTTCCTTTCCACCCGTTATTTGGCTTAGACCCTTCGCGGCTAGTTTGTGGCTTATCGCGGTAGTTCCTGTCTCCCACACCCGCTCCTTGTGGTAATGGCTTGGATGGCTTGTTCTTGGCAAGTTGATCAGGTTTGCTAGAAAAGTCATCAAGTTTCTCGAGAGTGCTTAATGCGGTGGATAAGTCAGTAATACCTCTTCGTTGAA
Source organism: Papaver californicum (assembly GCA_023531435.1). Lineage (NCBI taxonomy): Eukaryota > Viridiplantae > Streptophyta > Magnoliopsida > Ranunculales > Papaveraceae > Papaver > Papaver californicum. The sequence continues at coordinate 974,873 of JAJJMC010008370.1, read as the reverse complement.
GTTCCATAGAAGCCCAACGAGATAGGCCACGATTAAAGTGGTAGAAGCGATCCTCGTCTGATATTGTTAATATGTCTAACATGAGGGAATTAAATTGTTTGACATATTCGGAAATAGTACCTGAATACTTCAAATTGTGAAGCTTGTCCCGAGCTTTGTGCTCAAAGTTCTCCGGATAGAACATGGCTTTAATCTCCCTCTTGAACTCCGCCCAAGTAGTGATGGTGCAGACTCCCCTCTCGATTTCTGCATATTTTCTTCTCCACCACAATAATCCATCTTCTATCAGGTACATGGTCGCCGTGTCGACCCGTTCTTGCTCGTCATCAAGGCCCGTGGCCCTGAAGTATCTTTCCATGTTCCATAGAAAGTTTTCCAGCTCCTTAGCATCCCTTGCGCCGGAGTATTCCTTTGGTTCTGGCACCCTCACTATAGATGGTACACGAACTGCATTTCCTCGGATCAGGGTCCTTAGCTCATCAATTTGATCTTGCAGCATCCTCACATGTGCACCCATCTCGTTCCGATACGTCTCAAAAGAGACCTCCATCGATTTCTCCAAATCGTCTTGTTGCTCCATGGATTCCCCTAAGCCCAAGTTTAACTTTTATACCTTTTCTTCCAGTGATCCAACACGAGATTCTAAATGGGGGCCCACTGAATTATCCCGTTGTTGTTTCTTTGTCTTCTCAACCTTTTCATTATCGTTAGTGATAACAACATTTGCATTATTTGAAGACATGGTGAGAGATCTTACCGAGAGTAGTTGAACTTAGCTCTGATACCAGTTGTCACGGGGTCGGTCCTTCGCCTCGACTTTACTCCGTGCGGCACTTGTCTAGAATTCCGTTACTAGATAAGTAAGCCTCCCAAACAAAGTTTAAAACAACTTTGTGTAACTACTCAAGATCAAAACTCACAAGAAACTCAAGAACGCTCAAGAACACTCAAGAACAAGAGAAAATGATTTGAATGAGAGAAGTAAGTGTGTATTGCTCTCTTTACTTGAATACTTGGATTGTTGGATGATTACAAATGAGAATGGCATCCCTATTTATACTAGTTGGGAGCCAAGAATGTTCTAGAGATTTATCTAAGATCTATACAAGTGTATGGCTAAGATCTACTTCTAGATTATTCTACTCTTATCCACAAATATCAACACCATTCTAGAGTACTCTAAGAAAAGTACAAAATAGAGAAGATTCTAGAATGGAGGCTAGACAGTTAGCCAAATGGGCTTAGCCATGGTGGTGCACAAGGGTGAGTTAGCCATTTGTTGAGCTATGTGGTGCACCCTTGTGACATTAAGCTTTTGGCAGGGAAAATATTTCAGTTAGAGGCCTACTTCGATATACTGTGTGTGGAACCCTTCACTTATGCTTGAATAAACAATTTTTGGGTTATTGAATATATATAAAGCATGATGTGGTTTTATATATATGAAATTTACATACTTGAGTCAGATTAATTATGAATTGTTCTGCCTGATTTGCTTATTAATTATGAATTGTTCATATTGTTCCACCTTGTTGTTTTCTCTTTACAAAGGTAGTTCTTTTAATCGGGATTCTTATTTAAAATCTTTACCTTAAACAGGAGGAGGACTTGGTGGCATGAAAAGATCTGGTCAGCTTCAAAGTATCATATTAGATGAACCTGTGGTATAATGGTAGCACAGCTGACCCCAGGTCAGAAGATGTGTATCCAATTCATGTCAGGTTCACTCATCCGAGTATGTTAATTTTGGTGTCAACAACATATATTTTTTCTGAATTTTCAATTTTATGTCAACTTTGGTTTGTTGACACCATATTATGATGTCAACAACATAACTTTGTTTCTGAATTTTCAGTTTTGGTGTCAATAACATAATTTATTTATTTATTCTAAATTTTTAGTTTTGGTGTCAACTTTGGCTTGTTGACACCAGATTTTGGTGTCAACTTGAGTTTGTTGACACCAGATTATGATGAGAACAACATAATTTTTTTCTGAATTTTCAGTTTTGATGTTAACTTTGGCTTGTTGACACCAGTTTTTGGTGTCAACTTGGGTTTGTTGACACCGGATTATGACATCAAAAACATAACTTTTTTTCTTCTGATTTTTCAGTTTTGATGTCAACTTTGGCTTGTTGACACCATATTTTGGTGTCAACTTGGGTTTGTTTACACCAGATTATGATGTCAAAAACATAATTATTTATGAATTTTTAATTTTGGTGCCAACTTGGGTCGTTGACACCTAATTTTTGGTGTCAACTTGGCTGTTGACACCAAATTTTGGTATCAACTTGGCTTGAGTTGGTGGTGGTGGTGCTAGAGGTGGTAACGGTGGTGGTGGTGGAATATTGGTGGTGGTGATGTTTGTGTAATTGATGGTGGTAGTGTTTGTGGAGTGGGCGGCGGCGGCGGTGTGGTGTTGGGATGTTGGTGGTGGTGGTGGTGGTGTTGGAGATGATGGTGGTAGAATGTTGGTGTTGGTGTCGGCGGTGTGGTGTTGGAATGGTGGTGGAATGGTGGAGGTGGTGGTAGTGATGGTGTTGTTTACGGAGTGTTGGTGGTGGTGGTGGTGAAGTGACATATAAATGAATTTGTTGTTTTTTAAAATGATGAAAAATGTTATGTGTGATATATAAGGAAAAATTAACCTCTTTTTAAGTGGATAAGGTTTCTAGAAGGTAAGGGGTATAATTATAATGTGTATGGGTATACAAATGAATTCTTCTTAGGAAAGACATATCTTTTCGTTTCGAATTTGTATAACCCTCTCTTTCTATTCTAACTGAAGAAAGGGTTCCATCATATAGATTGACAGTGAAGTGATATCCAGATTCCCAGAAAAAAAAAGGTACATGAACAACCATTTGATCCCCATCAAAGTTTGCATTGAACCCCTTACGAACTAATGGATGAAACAAATAGCACGTCCTTCCACTAAAATGGGCTGAAATGCTTGTATGTCTAATCAGTGCAGAGTGGGAGCTCTATCATTTATATAAGTATTTAATTAATGTACCCATTATATAATAGATTATGTAAACAACTAACTAATCATTAAGCTAAGTTACTCTCTTATTAACTCCGCTATCACAAGATCATTTTGGTCTTGGTCTTAGCCTTTTGTTGTGGAATCTGCTTAGTTATCTCATAAAAAGGATCATGCTCGCCATCTTTCGAGAATTCTCCCTAAAGTTAAGTATTGTAAGCGTCCATCACATCGCCTTAAAAGTTAAGTATTGTAAGCGTAGATCACATCGAACAGTGTGCTTCGAGTGCTTATGTAACTTCAATTGTTTAGGTAATAAAATAGAAAATTTCAAACACTTAACATAGTAGTTGATGTTATGAAAGTTTGGCTTGTTATGAAAGTTTGATTTTGGCATAATAAAATCGATATAAAAATTTGACTTTGGCATAACAAAATCGATATGAGATGTAGAAACATCAATAATCTTAATAGATTGAAGTAGCTCCATAATAGAATTCTCGAGTTTCTATAGTCACAACATGCTCGTCCATTGGATTAAATAATCTTAAAAGATTGAAGTGGTCCATAATAGAACTATCGAGTTTCTATAGTCACAACATGCTCGTTCATTGGAATAATGATAGATGTAATGGGAGCAGCAGAATCTTTTCAGTTTAGATGCTCAAATTAGTCAACGCTCAAACTCTCTTCATTGCCCTTCTTCTCTTCTTCGTATAAAATAGGTACTCCAGGAGTTGACATTGGTGTAGGATCTAACATGGATCAATATAAATATATTGTCTTGAACATCTTTTGAATCCGGTCGAATATTTTATCGATCCCTTTCCACAAATTTGACAATTCCCTTTCATTCATATAAGGATGTTTTTTGGGTAGGAAGAGTTTGTGCAGGTGCCTATTGATCAGAAGAATTACGTGATCCCATTGAACGATGCTATCTTTTGCCTTGATAAAAATAAAAACATCCACACGTTCATTGTAAACAACACCTAAACTTGAAAGTCAGGGTTCACCCAATAACATATCACAATTATCCATAAAAGCTATTTCACAATAAACAATCTATAATATAAAGCACAATGACGTTTTTTGGTTGGTATGGTTGGTCTCTCTTTGGACCAAAATAACCCCATCCATTTTATTTTTAACACTGAAAATAGTGTAATTTGTAATAAATTCAGGGGCATATTTGTATTGTCAATACTAAAGTCATAAACAAAAGCCCAGACTCCAGATCTTATTTACGGTTTCACCTCAACTCTAATATAAAATTTTCAATTCCAAAAATGCGCTTCCTATTTCCCCTTTTCAACTTTGTTTCTTTGCCTTCCACAGACATAGAGAATGGAGAAACCATAACAAAAATGGAGATAGTGAAGACGACGCAAGCCATGACAAGTTAACTCGAAGATACCTCCCAAGTAACTACTAGACTTCAATTTCTGTGTAGTTTTTTCTTTAATACGGAAAAAAGATAAAAACTAGGGAAAGATTTATAAAACTAGGGAAAATTGTATTATATAATGTTATTCAAATTTGTTTTAGTCATTGAAATTTCGTTTCATTGTTACAAATTATGAACGACTATAAAACTAAGGCAAATATTTATTCATAATGTTGAATTCAGATTGGATTTAGGTTCTTATACTGAAATTTTGTTTCACTATTTCAATTTATGAACAAAAAAAACTAGGGAAGATTTGGGTTCATAGTTATAAATTCAAATTGGTTTTACAGTCTTAATCTAAACCCATTTAGTTTTTATCTTTAAAAACATAATTCTATTTTATAATATCTTTTGATGCTAAATGGTTTTGGTTCTTATGATGTGTTAATGATCGAAATGAGTATGTATGGAGTGCACTTTTCTTTTATTTTTTCACTTTCGTTTTACTTGATGTGTGATGTCTTATAGATAGCATTAATTTAGAAATATTAGATCACAAAGATATTTTCAAGTACATCGGACTATATATGGTTCATAATTCATATGGCTATCTATAGGAAAATCAACAAGTGCAGATTTAAAACAAGAGATCAACAAAGCACTATTTGTACCAGGTTGACTTTCTTCCTAGGGAACTCGACATCACATTGGACTGGTAATAATGTCGTAATGTGGAATGATCTTCACCACTCATTTTTTTTCCATTTTGAACTCTGGATTGTTTGTATTTTCAATTGTTGAGCTGATATTTAAGGCTTTTAAGATATATAACTAAGAAGCTCTTCTTACGTTATATGCAACATGTACATGACACCGAAGTTATATTATGGTATATTCATGTCCACTTCCATATAAATTTCATATCACAAGCTCAAAGGGTAGAAATATATTAGTAGAAGAAGAGGAATTAGCCTTGATGAGAGCAAAAATATAATTTTGACTGGAACTTCGATACTCATGAGGGGTCGATGGTGGATCTGTGTGCAGTGATATCTAAGTTTAGGTCATATGTGAAGAGGTTATCTTTAATCCAATGCAGCAGAGAAAACATAAAAATTTGTTTTATCTGTGTATGCAATTATCTATATTTTAATCGTTTAGACCTTATATATTAGTTTATTCTGATAGTTACAGATCATGAAACTATATGTTTTATGACTCAAAAATTAGGATCCCACTTGAGGATCTAAGAGGGTTCATAAAGTGATCATTGGTTTTTAAACTCGTAGGTGAAAGAGACTACGAATTCAGTCAAAGAGGAAATTGGTTTTCGTATGAGATCAAGCACCAAGATTATCAACTTTATAGGATTGTTGATTTGCTACATGAACTATTCTATTTAGGGTTATCTTCAACTCTAGAATTTTACTTGAGGTTTCTGTAATTGAATATGAATACTTCCATGGGTTATCTTAGAAATTTCTCTGATCTATTTTCAAACGATGAAACAATCTTTGGAATTGCTTTAGACATAAGAATGTATATCAATTTTCTATAGAATGATCCATAATGTTGTGCCATTATGGCACAAGTAATCCACTAGTATTATGATATTTACCTTTGTGAAAATAGAATTCATTGAGACCGCTATTAGAATTCTATTCACCATATTTTAAATTCTTCAAGTAATTTGATGTTGTTGTAGACATAGTTTCTCGAATAAGTTGGATTAATAAAATCAACAACCTTTCCAGCTATTTGGAAGGTTTCACCTATTTGCCACCCACACTTTTCTTATTTGTCACCCATATTAATTGGCACCCCTAGGTATCATATTTACTACCTAAATATATTTAAAAATAGTCTAAATAATACCTTCATATATTTTGACTTTATTTTTTACACCATATATATTTTCCACCCGCATCTAAAAACACTAGAACCCAAATCCCTCACATCTTAACACTACTACTTTTCCAACCCACCACTACGGTCACTATCCTCTTTTTCCACAACCGACACCTCTTTTGCTCCATTTTTTTTCTTCTAATTTGCTAATCTTCTAATCACTCATATAACGACGATTAGAATTCCGAAACTACTTTGGTGAAAAATTAATTACCTTAACACTCTTCGAGATTTGTGTCAGATGATCGAATCTCAACTATTAATCTAAATCCTCCGAAAAATGTAATGGAAGCTGAAGTTGATGTTAATAGAGTACGGGGTTCCTGCAAAGACACTCTAATGCTAAGAGAGATCTCTATGCAGGTTAATTGAGGATCAAATGAATATAAATTGTGTACCTTTTGAGTTGGATTTCAGCTTCTATTTATAGGCAGAAACTAAATCTAGTTGTAATTATCCCAAATAACTACCTAGATTTGTAGTTATCCTAAATAACCACCTGAATTTTTACTTATCCCATCAATATTTGTTATATCTTGAAAGATCCATATCTATCTTCTCAATATTTGTATATATCTTAAAAGGTTCATATCTATCTTCTCATTGTTTGTATCTATATTGGAAGATCTATGTCCATCTTGCTATTATTTGTATCTATCTTGGAAGATCTGTGCGTATCTTGCCAATATTTGTATCAATCTCAAAAGATCCCTGTCTATCTTATCAAGATTTGTGTTTATTTTGAAAGATCTACGTCTATATTATCAAGATTTGTATCTATCTCAGAATGACTTCCAAAATAAGCATGGTTGGGCTTCCACAATAAGCCATTGGACTTCAACAATAAGCGATTGGGATTCCATAATAAGCCTGATTGGGCTTCCACAATTAAGCAAGTGAGCTTCAACAAGCCATCGGGCTTCCATCATAAGTCAGATTGAGCTTCCATAATAAGCAAGTGGGCTTCAACAATAAGACTTTGGGCTTCCAAAATAAGCCTAGTTAGGCTTCCACAATAAGTCATTGGGCTTCAAAAATAAGCCAATGTGCTTCCATAATTAAGCAAGTAGGATTCAACAATAAGCCACTGGACTTCCTTAATAAGCCAGATTGACCTTCCACAATAAGCACATAGGCTTCAACAATAAACATTTGGGCTTCCAAAACAAGCAAGTGGACTTTAATAATAAACCATATGGTTTCCTCAAAAACACAGATTGAGCTTCCACAATAAGCAAATGGGTTTCAACAATAACCTATTCGACTTTCCTTAATAAGCCAGATTGAGCTTCCATAATTAGCAAGTGGACCTCAACAATAAGCCCATTATGCTTCCTTACTAAGCCAGATTGATCTTCCACAATATGCAAGTAGGTTTCCTTAATAAGCCAGGTTGGGCTCCCATAATAAGCCAGATTCAGCTTCCACAATAAGCAAGTGAGCTTCGTTCATAAGCCAAGTTAGCTTCCATAATAAACCTGATAGGGCTTCTATAATAAGCCAGATGTTACAGTTAGGAGACAGTCTGTGTGGCACACACGTGCATCATTTATCGAGGGTACAAACAACAAGTTCTATGTGGGTGTGTCCCTCTTTATTCTCCTCTATACCTGTTTCGCGACATACTAGGCTCTTGATAAGTGCATATTTTACATATCTAGAATAACAATTTTATGCTGGTAGTTGCTACATTTCTTGTAACTTTTGTATAATACGTTTCTTTTGTATTTTATGTCTTTTATTAGGTGAATCATCCAAAAAGGAGCTACAAAGTGTTAGATTGAGCAAGGAAATAAGTGTTGCAAAGGAAGAAGAACAAAATACCAAGTGGAAGTCGTCCAAATTCAGGATTTCTCATCACCTTTTTGAAGAGAACGAAGCCAATGGTGAAAGAATGAGACCATTCCGATGTCATATGGAGAAGTTATGAGAAAAACAAGTTCAGAATTGCCTCGGAGGTCAAGTCAATCGAGAGAAAACTCAGAAGAAAAGAATAGCCTTGAAGGGTCAGGATATCGAGGAGAGGAAGAAATCTCGGAGAGTCAGACCATCGAGGCAAGGCAGAAATCTCGGAGGGTCAGGTGGCTGAGGCAGATACAAGAGCTAGGTATTTTTAAGGGGGTTTTATGCTATTTTTGAGTTTCCAAAACCTAGTATGACCGGGATTTAAGCATGGGCACCTCTACAACTTAGATACCTATATAAGAAACACTTCTAATACTTTTGGAGATATATACACACATACATACATACTTAAGACATTATCACCTCTCCATGAGGTTCATGTTGCAATATACCTCGAATACGAAGCAATCACAAACTTTCAAAGATTAAAACCGAATCCCCTCGTGAGTAAATGAATGTTTACAAATCTAAGTTCTTGAAGCATACTTGTAATTAATGTTTTGTCGGCCAAAAAAAAACAAGATAACACTTGAGTAGGACAATTTTCCCCACCGAAACCTATCCCCGTGGGTACCCGCCCCTAATGGGGAGGTTACTCGTACAAATGGGAAACGGACTTGGTACTTGTAATATACGAAAATAGTGATGCGGGGATGGGGCGGGGATGGTATTCAAGGTCCCCGTCCCACACCTGGATTTTTTTATTATAAAGTATTATTATAAATTATTTTTATTTATTATTTCATTCAGTGTTAATGAGGAATATCATGATGACACTGTTAACGCGACAGAACATAGTTAATAATAAAAAATTAAGAAGTGGAAACAGTCATAATAGTTATTTCTGGTTCAATTATTTCCTTTATTTTTCGATTTAGGTTGGATTTAATGAACTTAAAACTTTAAAATGCACTGTTTAGGTTATTATCATTGTTTGAACCATTATGTATATATTTAAATTTTCTTTATTTGTGAAGTTCTAAATATCTTTTATAATATTATGAGTAACGCATGAAAAACCCATCCCTTATGCCTATTTTCCATATCCGTCACGTTCCCTTCCCAGTTCTTATTGATAACGAGTAAGGTAATTTTTTTTTGGAATTTTAGGCTTAGGCCCAAAAATTTTATTTTTCCTACTCATAGACCCAAAATATTTCTAGTTATTATCAGCCCATATTTATTTGAAATTATGAAAAGAGAGGAAGAAGACACAAGTACCCTTAATATGTTCTACTTGTATAACAAAGAAATCTTGGATTTTCTCTCTCCTTAGTAAATTGTCTGCATAATGAGTTATGCATCCTATTATTTATGGGTATAATTGGCAAGCAAACTAGAATATAACATATCTAAAAAATTGTGCCTTAGAATTATAAATTTTATCTCGTATGAAAGCTTTTAAAGAGATCTACACAACGAGTACAAACAACAATATCAAATTTATATTTTTTACAAAAAAGTCGGAGGTGAGTGTTTTTCGGACACAAATTTCAAAAAATGGATACATAACCCTTATGCAACCACCACGAAGGATGCATAACAGACACCACAAAAGATGCATAATACATTATGCAGACACCGCAAATGATGCATAACAAATTATGCAGCCATATTTTGGGTTATGCATCCACTAGTTAGGTTATGCAACCACTTGTGTACGCCTAAAAATTAACATTACGATAAAAAAATGATGCATAACGAATTATCCAGCCACCACAAAGGACGTATAACAAATTCTCCATGTTTTGGTTTATGCATCTACTAATTTGATTATGTAATCACTACAACGATGTATATGCCTAAAAAATAACATTAAAAAGAAAGAAGCATAAAGAATTATGCAGTCAGTTTTCTCACCTACATAACAGGTTATGCAGACATTTTTGTAGCTGCATAACAAGTTGTTCTTCCTTATTTGGTTGATTTCAGTGCTAACAAAAAAAAGTTGATGCATAATGGGTTATCCAACAATTTTCTCTGAGGCATAATAGGTTATGCATCCTTTTCTTGGTTGATTCTAGTTTTAACAAAAAAATTATTGCATAATACGTTATGCAGTCATTTTTTCGGATGCATAACATGTTGTGTAACCATTTTTCTAGCTACATAACAAATTATGAAGCCATTTTTTTACTTTACTGTTAACAAAAAAGTGTCTGCATAATGCGTTATGCATCCATTTCTCAACTGCATAACATGTTATGCATACATTTAATAGCTGCATAACAGATTATGCAGCCACTATAAAAAAAATAAACTTATAAAAATCTTCCAAATTAAAAGGAATAATAAGTCTTACCGTTACAATATCAAAAGTACAATTATTTGATCATCAACAACATAATAATTAAATCAAATGAAAAAAATGTAAAATCTAGAGATGATTAAAACATACAAGAAGGGTTTCAACACATGGAGGAAATGGATAGACAAGAACATTGATCCTATCAGAATTCAAGTTGTTATCAGAGGATATTCAATTAACCATTTCATGTAAGTAATCTTTATGGATAAAGGTTTATTTTCCTGCAATTTTTGTTGTTGTTGTTGTTTTATTGTTATTTTATTTTATTGTTTTGGTACTCACAGTTTTATATATATCATGCGGTGGAGGTAGATGAAACATCAATGTACAATACAACAGAAAACTATAACCAATTTCCAGTTCTGAAACATATCGAGAGCACAATCCCCTCCACAAAGGTGAAAATACTAGAAGACACAATTCGGAAAATGAAGACCCTGTTATATATATGAATGCCACAAAACAAACATACGAACCGATAGTCAACCTTCACTCTATCACAAATTTTTTAAGGCGTCGGAAGAGAGCATTTAGTCATCTCTAGTTTTGGTTACGGAACTGGTGATACTCGTGGATGTTATGGACTGGATGGGATGAGAACTGCAGGTGAAGACGAGAACTGGTAGTTGGTCATGAACAGGTGGTGGAATTCTAGAGACGATCCTTTACGCTCCTCTCTGAAGCATTTTTGTGAACACTTGCAGGGCAATGGTCTATCTTTCTGCAGCTTCCTCTCCTCCTTTTATAGCTCTCAATTCCCTGCATATTCAAAATTGATCAACAACCCATCAATCCTAGTCCAACTGAAACTCTAAATACTCATTTATTCTCTTCTGCACATCATACAATCAATGTCATCAACTTCTATTTCCTCAATTGGTTTCTCGGCGTCTCTGTCCAAATACAACCAAAATGCCATCTTTCTCTCGTTCAAATTCCAATCCAACACAAACCCAAAGCTTTTAATTCTTCACAGATTCTAAAAACAATCCTAATCTACATCATTAGTCAATGATATGAAAGGCAATAAATAAATTTATTGGCTGCTTTTACAGACTCAAACTCTTTCCAAAATTAAAACAAGTCGCTCCCCATTACTGCCGTGTTCTTCCAACTTCTGAATCACGTCTTTACTCTTCAAAAACCCTTCAAATCTCATTTATTCAACATCTCAATCTAGTAACATTAGGAAATCCTGATGTCTACACTGCTACGGTTTAATTTAATTGAATTGATAAGAAAGATAAATCTTACAGAATGGTTCAGTGAGTTTATATACTCAACTGTTGTAACTAGAACCGACACTCTCATATATATGTTAATTACACACTTACATAACAAAAACTCACCTGACATCTCATTCTTACACACTCATGTTATTACCCTCCATCAAGCTCAAGGGGGCTTGGAGATGCTACTTGAGATTGCACACCTGACATCTCATTCACACACAAGACATTATATATATGGAGTAGACAGGTTATATTGTAGTTCAAACCATACAAAAAACAGTTATAAATTTCAAATGGGCGTAAGAGAGTAAATGAAAGTACCAACTGAAGCAGAGATCAAAGTTTATTATAAAGAGTAGTAGGCAGTAAGCATGCTAGCATTTGGTGTGGCAACAACAGTTGGGCAGGTAAAAGTATCAGTGTTCCAGAAGTAGTAGGTTCAATTGGATAGAAGAAATAAAGTATAAGTGAGCAGCTGGTGAATCCTTAATTTTTAAGAAGGAGATTTGGAAACTGAGCTCAATACCATCACAATAAGCACCAACATTCACAAGAAGTACTGAGTCATTTCATTTGAACCACTTCTTTGAACAACAACAACTGATTTCCAATTGCTAATCCGGACAGTTTTATATTGCAGAAATAGATGATGCAATAGCTAAAACAGCACATGAGAAGCAGTTCATGACATAACATGAATAGTTGGTCCAGTCAACATAGAGGACTGGTACTCATACCTGAGGGTTTATGCAACACATTACTTCTTGCAATAGAACTGAGCTTTGTGAACCAATAAGTAGTCAAAACAAATAGGATGATGCATATTTGTTATCGAGCAGAAGTTGCAACATAGAACACCAAATATGAATTAAATCCATGTTGAGAAATTATGCCATTAGGAGCAGACAATGAAGCAAAGCCCTGTCTACAATCAACAACACCATCATACAACTCCATCATTTTACACGAATAACAATATACCTTGTCAACAGAACACCACCAAATGAAAAATCTGTTATCCCATTCCAATACACCTTTCTCAACTCCATTTACCAACAATAATATGCAAGAAGTCACATTCACCGCAACTGCAATCTCTTGTATCAAGAGCACTCTATTGAAATCATTAGTGCCACACACTCTGCACTCATGTCATGACTGAAGACAAGATCTTATATTTGAAGTAGTAAATTTTGTGAACAACAAAAAGGAAACATCGCTGAACCCCTATGTAGAAATAAGCCTGAATCAATGGAATAAGTTGAAAAATACAGCAGGACTAGTAGGCCATATGAGAATTATGCTCGAATTACCAAACAAAATACCCAATCACATTAGTTCTTGTCGGAAAAAAAAAATGAGTTCAGACCATAAGTTGTAAGTGAAAGTACCACATAATAATGAATCACCACACATAATAACAAAGAGCCATCAACTTTACTAGCCATATATAAGAGCCTAACTAGAATAGATTCAATAATTGAATCCCTTTATTACCAACAAAAACAAGGACCTAACTATGATAGAGATGAATACCATGCCACATTCACATTTGAATGTAGATTCAACAAAGAGAACTCCAATCTCTGAGCCAGTACACACACCGCTCCAATTCGAAATCCAAAATCAACATCATCATTAAAAACACAACATACTCAACACTGCAGTGAGAACTAACTTGAAATAAGAATTGAGATTGGAAGTATGAAGAATGATCCGTTAAGCACTATGTGCAATATTATTTTCACCCACGAACTCTCAACCTTCTGCTAAACCCAATCGAGCGGAACAACTTTAAGTTTTCTCCCTAACTAGACCTTGGTGTAGTAGACTAGAACATGCTCAGACCCTTTCGGCATCAGGAAACGAAGATCAGATCTTGATTAAGAAATTAGATGTAAAAACAAGATAATTATGATGAAAATCTTCGATTGAAGATGAAATTTGATACCAATGAAGTTGTGAATCACAAATTGAACACATCAAATCAAGTATGAAGTAATCAATAGATTGAAATGGAGATTGCCAGAAAAGATTCAATTTTAGCAGTTGAGGTTGAAGAATCAAGATCCATACCAAAATCAGAAGGAATCCATGAATCCAAGAGCACAAATGAGAGAATCAAATGTCATACCTAAGAATAATGCTTGATTCTGTTTGAAGACGTAGTAGGTATCTAAACGAAACCCTAATTTCTACCAAAAACCTCCAGTAACTAACTACATACCAGAAACTCCATGAAACTTTAGAATCAAGATCAGAAATAGCAGCAGCAGATGAGTTGAATGGTGGAGGTGGTGATGAAATCACAGGAGTCGCCAAGAATCGGTCGATGTTGTGAAGCTTTCCCCTCGATGATACCATAGTAACATTTTGAAATCCTGATGTCTACATTATTGCGGTTTAATTCAATTAAATTGATAAGAAAGATAAATCTTACATAATGGTTCAGTGAGTTTATATACTCAACTATTGTAACTAGAACCGATACTCTCACGTGTATCTTACACACTTACATAATAAAACTTCACCTGACATCTCATTCACACACACTCATGTTTTTACAATCAACAACAAGAACTCTTATTCTTCCCTATTTTCCAACTAGAAACTTAAGTTTTTGTTCAAATCCTTGATTGATTTCTCGGTGATTAGCTTGTCCACAACTCTTACAAACTTGTATCACAACTCTCGTATCTTTCTTAATTCTTATAGACCTCAGTTTCCCGGCGTAAAGAAACCTGGCTCGGTTACAAAGACTAAAGAGTGAACTGTATTGAAACGAAAAAGAAAAATGTACAAGGTTAATTTGGGAATAAAAAAAAATAAAAATATATTTTTCAAAAATGATAGGTCAGTGAGAAACTTTTAACGAGAAAATAGATGCGCGCCTGTTTTTTCTAGACGGCGGGTTTGTAGAAGTAAAAAGTTGGAGAAATGGTCCTGACTGTAGTTTTCACCATTCTTTTTTCTTTTTGATGGGAAGGGGATGGGATTCAAGGTCCCCGTCCCATATCCACCCTACCGGCACTCCTCCTATGTCAATTAGTACTAATGGCAATGGCAAGATCGCCGAAACACCTAAAAACAAGACGGCACTCTTCCTCCTACGGTAATTAGTACCGATAGGAATGACAAGATCTCTGAGACACCCAAGGAATATGCACCTAAAGAAGATGAGGTTGGGTCGATGCAGCTGGGACCTCTGCTAATCGAAGAAATCAGCCCTAGGGAAGTTTATGCAATCACCACCAAACCTTCGAGTTATTCTCGCTGAAAGAACAAACGTTGCACACTCTTGAATGCTTTGAGCATTATATATGCAATCAACACAAAGATATGGTCCCGCATTGTGATTATGAGATCTTTGTGTGACCACTGTGGCCTTGAATTTGATCTATATGGAGTTGCATTGGAACTGATCGAACTAATAAAACAGAAAAGAAAAATGTAGATATAGTAATGGAGTGCAAAGTAGTTTTTTAGTTTGCCACTGCCATTAGTACTTACCATAGGAGGAGAAAATGGCTTAAAAAAGATTTTGATAAAGTAGATCCCAATCATAAAACCAAAACAAAAGGAAAATTTTCTTATTCTGTCGGAACCGGAGTAAACACTGAAATATCTTCTGTTAGTGTTTTTGTAGTCGATACTTATTAGTATTTACTACAAATGATAATTGAACGAGACTATGAGGAACTACACATATAAACGTATGTTAGATTTACAAGTTTGTTAGCTTCATTTGTAGTCACGATGATATTGCAAGCTCAGCCCACGCCAAAGGAGAATCCTTCAGTTCCGAAGCTATTGTCGTGTTGATTCTACTCTCCAGCATGTTGCACACTGCATGCATTGAAGGCCTCTTTGAAGGTTCGGGATGGATACAGAGTTTTACTACTTCACATAATACTTTGAGATCATCGTATCGGAAATGTCTCAACTCAGGATCTGCCACATATGAGATTGTTTCGGGTTGCTTTAGATACTCCTTAGCCTGAAATCACAAAAGACAATTTAGGGATGATGCTCAAGAAGATGATGCAGTAATTAACATATATTTAAGATAAACCTAAAGGCCAAATAATGCATTGATACTCTGAAGGAGATTTTAGATAACTTGCAGGCTCTGAAACTTTATTACGGGGTATTATTCTTCGTTTGCAAATAAACTACAGAATTAAGACTATAATATATTGTATCTGCACACAATTGTAACAACAGGATTTGATAAAACACATGCATTAAATTGGGAGGTATCTTATTATCTAAAAGAAGCTGAAGCAGAAATCATATTGATGGAAACTGACACAACTTATATTTAAAATGACTGGCCATAGTAATCCAGAAGGCAAGTAAACAAAACTTCTCTGCCAAAAAAAAGAGAGAAGAAGAGCGCAACAGTTAATTGACTTTTCCTTACCCAATCTACCAAATTTCCTCTGTCTTTACAATACGGAGGCCTCCCACTAATTATTTCAAGTAACAGCACTCCAAATGAAAATGTGTTGCCTTGAATATCCAACTGACGGGCTTGTACAGAATCTGAAAAATTACAAGAAATATTTCCACTTGGTCCTGAGGTCTTCTTCGATCTTGCTAGTATTGTCTTCCAATTTTCAAAATCAACTAGCTGCACAAGAGGTGACATTATGATCACATCTTCAGGAATAGATATCCATACACTATAGTGATTCAGATTGCACATGCAAACTGTCTATATTCTTACGGAAGCAAAAAAAAAAAAAAGTAAACAGAACAGCCCCCAAAATTATACTATCAGCCTCTCAGCTCAAGTTCACCTAACTTGGGAAATTATCCAGAACCCAAACTGGTAGGAACGTTGTTTTACTCAAATACAGTTGAAAGGAGCAGAATAATCTTAAGCTCATCTTGCTAAATTGTTAAATTCAGCAAAGGCAGATTCAACAACTTATTAGATACTTAGTATAAACGTGCTTCATCCTGTAAAACAACAAATGTTGTAACCTTTTTAAAGAGGCTTTTTAATAAAGCCATTTAAGTCGCTTCCATCACGTAAGTTCAAAGAGTTCTCATCGTGCCCCACTATATAAATAATACTATTTCATACACTTGCTTTACGCCTCTATCTTGGACACAATGAAAATGATCCAAATGAATACTTTTGAGCCGTGCCGATTGATAATAAAATGGTGTACAGAGAAAACTCTGTATATGGACATATTAGTACAGGAGAATGTACCTTGGGAGAAAAATCTTCTGTAAGGTAAACAGCACTTGAGTTTAGCTCAGAAATAGTGAATGGGGGCTGAATTTCTGTGTGCAGATACCTTAGGCCATGGGCAATGCCAATAATTATCTTTATTCGCCGGATCCAAGATAAATGACATCCTTCCCCATCTAACCATGTGGAAAAAAGGTTCATGTCAGGTACAGATAATTTGAGAGCCAACAATCTCACATACTTTATCACTAAAAGATTTAAAAAGGAGGCGCACTTACAGTGAAGATGCTCATTTAGTGTCCCGTTAGAAGCATAACCAAAGACTAGCATCCTCGAAAATGGGCTGCTCTCTCTGCAATAGCCTAGTAACTTTTCTATATTCTCATGATTTAATCTTGCCAAATCTGCAACCTGAATGATAAAAAACCAGACATTTAGATCTTTCTCTGAATTTCGCATTTGTGTGTTTCATATTTCACTCTCTGTACTTAAATATTCAGTAACTTATTGGTCAAACTAAGGGTCCAACGATGACCAATCTGGTTGACGCAGGATGCATGAAGGTAACAATAATGTTGAGTAATTAACTATCAGGATCAGGATCTGTATCACATCACAGTTACCTCTCTCTGAAAAGAAAGCTCAAGATAGCCAATCCAATTCTCTTCCTTGACACACAGGGATATCACAGCTATTTCCGGACCATCTTTTACAATGCCCTTGTAGACCAGAGTATCCGTAGAGGAGCCGATAATGTTGCTAAAATCTTCACAGGCTACTTCAAGCTCCTGTCTGCTCCACCTGACCACATCCATAAGCAGCTCCGAATCTATTTAGGGACAACAAAAGCCATTTATATAAATTAAGCATCTATTTAGTATTTATTGGAAACCAATATGCAAGAAACAGAATTAGCCCGAAGGATGCATTTTAATTATAACTATTTAATATTTTTATGGCTGAAGGACAAAATAAAAACACTGATTGCGAGAATTATGCCCTAAAGTGGGAACAAAATATACAGACCTCACCACCTTAGGCCTTAATTAGGCGTTGCAGTCATATATATTGCTAAGTAAAAGTGGCCATGTGTAATTTTAGCTAGTTTTCTTTATATAGAGGAGCAGGATAATAAAAAAACTAACCAATGTATATAATCTTCTGGTCCTTCATGGAGGCTGCTTTCTTCCAGGGTATTACAACACGAGATTGACCTTTACATCTTTTCACAGCTGTTAAAATAGCAAAGAGGAGAAGAAAACCAGCCGCAATTCCTATTATAATTTCGAGGGATAACAGCCATCCAGGTTTATTAGATGCATGCAGATGCCTAGACACATTCCCAAAATGTCGATGTTGTGGATTTGCTACTGGAAGGGAATTTGCAGGTGAAGTACCACCTAGAGACAAATGAATTTTTAGCTCAGAATTTTAAGAAAAATAAAAATAAAAGCAGCAGTGTGATAACTAAGGATGAAAAAAGGACGAAAACGTAATAACGGATACGGATGTGCACCAAACAGGGTTATAAAGCATGATGAATAAACTTCTTTTGGAACTTGAAAAAGTTGGGGTAAACCTATAGAAAATACTGAAACATTCACCCAAATTCACAGCACCAACGGAAACTTAAGAAACTCTACATCCACACAGAATTGTTTGATGGCTGAATTTAGTGTTATCTGAAATATCCAAACAAACAAGAAGGGTATCTAAGCATAATAGTGAATGCTGTTTGATAGGATTATAAAGTGCAAACAATGGAGTAGATATGAAGTGGTGAACCTGAATGGACATCTTCCTAGTATCTCAATTCCTATTAAAATTAGTGAAGGCACCACTATTCATGGACTGGTACAATGCAGCATATGTGCAGAAGATCTCTGCTTAGGTTTAACTTGTGACAAACAGTATTCAGAGCATTGAATTTACTCCCTCAGATCTTTAAAGCAGGGAAAGGTATATTTTACAAAGGAGACTAAAAATATGAGTCAGTTATGTTGCATAATGCCATTAGTCTAAGTTACATGATTGAGACAATAATGCGATCTTTTTCTTCCATACAATTTGCATGTTTAGGACGTAATGAGTATACACACCACATTGCTGAGTGGAACGCTGTTTGGAATTCTTGTCCTGGAAGCAATTCCCTTGGAAGCTTGATCTGCCCAACGGAAAATCATTAGATCGCAAAATAAATAGGGCGTTTTTTTAATTAATGGTACAGAAAAGGTACCTCCGAAGAAATTTTAGACATGAGGGTGTTCCCCCAACAAAAAAGTTGAACGAGAAGTCTGCCCGTTTTAACTGCGACGTGCGACAGAAACCATTGGCATTGCCATCAGAGACATTCCTGAAGCAGAAATACCACTATCAACTAACATATAATATAAAATGCTAATTTTCAGCAACACCAGTTACAAATATCAAACTGAGTGGAGCAATTCGAAACCGATTGCAAAGGTGAACTTTGAATGAAGAGAGGAAAATACACAGAGTCTGTCCTTTTGCTGTAAGATATATTATCCTCCAAGTCATTTTAAGTGAGCAATAGGTATATTTACATTTAAGACCATATTCGAAATTGTTGAATGAAATAGAAACTTTTATTTCATATTTGGGATTCAAGGAGTAATCTACATACATCCCATTGAGGACGGATTGAAAGTTGCTATTTCCAGGAATAGTTCCTTGAAGCTTATTTCGGTCCAGCCGAAGTTCAACAAGATTCCCCAAATTTCCAAACTCAACAGGCACACTCCCAGTCAATCCATTCGACTGAAGATGTCTGGAGGAAAAATAAGAGGTACACAGATTGTTAGTATCAGAGATAGAGGCCATAAAGGATGAAAGAAAGGATCAGAGACTGAAAACCTATAATCTAACTACACTAACATTTTTGTAGCACTTGACAAACCCCCAATCTCTGGAGGAATAGGCCCTGAAAGCTGATTGAATCCCAAATCTAAGACCTTAAGGCTTTTCATCATGCCAATTTCTTTGGGTATCGTCCCAAGAAAATTGTTTTTGTGCAAAATCCTGCAAATTGAAAATAAAAGTAACAATCTATAAAAGTAACCTCTGTCTGTTTTTTAATGGAAAATTATAATGTGTCCTCAAGCCAAAATATAAGAAAACCAAGTGCAATACAATTGAAACTTGTTTTAGGATAGCATACAGTTTTTCCAAAGATGACAATAATCCCAATTCTGGTGAAAGAAATCCTTTCAGAGATGAACTGGAAAGGTTTCTGTAAAAATCCAAACCCAATAATGAGAGATCAATCAATCAACAATAATCATAGCAGTTACAAAATAATAGCCAGTTCAAACTAAGAAAACAGAACCATGATGTATATGGATATCTCAGTGATCACTAATTAACTACGGAAAAAGAAGACTTAATTTATAGTATTGAATATCAAATATATGTCTTACAGAGTTAGAATACGATCTCGCCCAGGCGAACAAGAAATTCCTCCCCAGCTGCAAGGATCTGCATCTAGGGCATCCCAAGTTGATAAAACCAAATTTGGGTCATCGTATATAGCTTCCTTGAACGCTGTAAGTGCCCATACTGTATTCCAGAATACATAATGAAAATGCTTTAGGCAAGGACTATATATATATACAGCAGTTCTAGAACTGGTGAATCAAACATTTACTGAAATAATAGAGAAAAGGGCAACTGAAATTCAGCAAAAACCCAAAACTGAGAAAGGAGGAGAATGGAATAGAAAATACCTTCATTAGAAGCAACGGAATCTGAAGACACAAACAGGGCACCCAAAATAACACATATAAGCTGAAATGGACCGAAGGATCTCATTTCTCTGAGACACTTTAACAGTCTCTGAGTTGTTATTGGAGAAAAACAAGGTGGGTAGTACCAAAAAACAACTAAGAAATGGATAACAAACAGAAGAACAAGCTAAAATTCAAACACATGTTGCCCCTGGAAACTTTCATATGAAAAAAGAAGAAGATAATAGTTGTTCAGAAAAAGGAAGAAGAAGAAGAAGAAGAAGAAGAAGAAGAAGAAGACAGGGGAAGTGATTGGACCAACTTCTTAGAAACTTGGTGAGTGAGTTCAAAGAGATGTTGCAACAACAACCTGTAAAACTTCAAAGTGTCTGAAAATTTTAATATTAGAAAGAAATAAAAGAGGGAGACACAGAGAAACAAGAAAGAAAGAGAGAGACAGAAAAGAGTAATTCAGAAAATTTAATGTATTCGCTGTTGTTGAAGTAAAATCATTCTTTTTGGGGTGGAATCAAATGAATTATTTATTGTATTCAAGTGCTAATGATTGTTGTATCTGCTTTAGTTAATGCTTAAACTCAATTGAGTGTTTTTTCTTTCTCTATATATTTTTTAATACAGGAAGGCAAAAGATCAAGGGGGAGGTTAATGACCACTATAACTTACATCCCTTATTATCAGTTTTGTTGAATACTTATGTAGAAGGTTTGAAAAACGGTTCATGTCGGAATGAATTTATTTTTTTACATTGAACTCGTTTTTTCATTCTATACAAAATAGTGTTCAGAATTCCTGGATGAATTAAATGTAAAAATAATAAGGTCATTTAGACGTTGGACGAAGAAGTTATGATCAAGATAATCGAAGAAAATCTCACGTTTACAATCGGCTGATAAATACATTTATATGATTATATTTGCTGATTCAGGGAACTTTTTTTGTAGAAAAGCTTTTAAAGTTGAGTTTTTTTTACAATCAGCACACGTGGAAAACCTTATCCACCGATTATGGACGTATTTTTATGCACAAAACTATCGTTTTTGAGTTTTTCTTCTATCAATCGGCACTTGTGGGGGATTTATCCGCCGATTTTGATCAATCGGCCATAAAATGAAGAAATTATGCCGATTTCAGATTGATATTCTTCATGGATCAATAACATCAAGAACAATCAGTCATAAAAATGAAGAGCATATACCGATTGTTGGTTGATAATCTTCATAGATCAAGAACATCAAGAACAATCAGCCATCGTGTAAGTGTCATATGGCATATTGTTCTTGAACCAAAAAAAAAAATCAAATCCAATTTGTGATCGATTTTGAGAGAAATGAAAATGGATTGGAAGTATAATAAATGAGGATATAAAAACAATATTAACTAGAGAGGGTAATTTAGTAGTTTCTCCTTTTGTTGACACCCATTATCCTCTTATCTAGTTGGGAACAAAATTTGGTAGGCCTCAAATTAGCCAGGTTATTTTAGGGCTTCACCAATTTCACCATGAGACAAGATATGATCATTTCAAAGTAAAATAAAAAATTCCTTATCCAATATTTCTAATAATAACTAAATTATCTCCGATTAATAATGTATTAATGAATTAGTTTAGTTCAGTTTAGTTAGATTCTTAGTTACTGATAAGATTAATATAATCAATTTTATGTTTAGTGAGTAGGATAATCAGCTAGGTTGAAAAAATTGAAACCTAATCGTAGACATCCCTACTGCCTCATAAAATAGTCTACGATGATAAATACAACCTTTTGACCTAGTCGTAGAAGACAATTGAACTTACACTTATGTTTTAAAGGAAAAACAACAATCTACAGTTAGGTTTGAAATTTATCGACCTACCCGTAGACAATCTTATTACCTCAAAAGCAATGACGAATGCAGGTGGTTAATAATTTCCTTTAACCTAAGCTAACACTACTAGCTAAACCCAAAAATGAGCATTTGAAAATATTTTATAGAGATGGACCAGGGGGTACCTGGGCTAAAGACCAGGTTAGCCCCCTTATAAGTCCAACCGTGTTCAAAAGGTAGTCTATGGCTGTGTTGATAGCCTTACAATGTCAATGTGATCGATTCCAATATTTTTCAGTGTTCAAGAAATACAAACATTGACAAAAGATGATTATAAAAGAATTAACTGCAATATGTAAGCGTAAGAAAATCGTATAGATCACTCTTGAGAAATAAAAAACAATGAAGGTTGTGGTGGAAAATAGCCTTCTTACATAACTAACTTAACCCAATCAGTAAGAAAAAGAAAAAGGAATTTTCCTTTGACTTTCCCGCGTAGAATATTGTTTCCTACTTGTGTGAATCAGGCAGTGTCAGGCAACCACTTCTCGATACAAAAACTTTATTTGTGTGAAGATAATGATTGATGCATAAGGAAAATTTGCTTCAACATCCAACTAAGTTTCAGCAGGTTCAATAAAACGAAATTTGGTAAAGGTAAATATCGTATTATAAGGATTTGTAATATGGAAAATCTATTGTTAAGAGTTCATAGTCTCCTAACCATAAAAATTATTTATCGCAAGGTAGATAATTTTAAAACCTAGCCGAGATTAGGAGTTCTTGTTATGGTAACTGTAAACAATTTCTATGGTTAAGAGATTATGAACTCCTAACTGCAGATTCTGGAAAAATTGTCTGCGGTTAGGAAAGATTATTTTTGACCTAATTGTGGAAGTTTCTGAAACTAAAAACACATTTCAATTTGACCTGAGTCTAACCTATTTTGGCCATAAAAGACAATAACAAATTAGGGGTTTATCAAATCTTACCTCATATATACCATGCCTTGATCAAAAAAATTTCGAGGTGTTTGAAATTATTGTTGGACGCTTTGTTGTTCATCAACTAGTTCTTCATTGATTTGTCGATGATTAACTGCAACTATTCCTAACTTCGATTTTTTTAAGATTTAGTTTAAAATTATGGGTGAAAGGCAATATAGTTAACTGATTCTTGTTAGAGGAAATGTTAATTATTTTATTTGGTTTTTTAGGCTACAATCGGTCAGATGTGGACATTCTTATAACTCAGCCGATTGTAGCACACCAATGTATCAATGTTTCTTTATGATGGAATCGGCCAATTGGATCTTTACCGTTGATTTTTTATGTGGACATTGTTTACCGTTGATTGTAAAAAGTTATTTCACTTGAGTTTTGAATTTCAAAAAAAACTAGTCATTGGATCTTCATATGTATAAAAACAACCTCTTTCCAAACCACAATTTTCCTCAAGATTGCATCTTTTATTCACTCCTACTTCATCCACTACTCAAATAGAGCTCCGAAAATGGCATGGGAACCAGAAGATAATGTGGATACTGTTAAATCGTTCAGTCCCGCTTTCTATGAACGACCGCATAAACCTTCTTTTATTTTGGAAGAGAGTTAAAGAATTCTTCGAAGTGCACATCGGGAATCATAAACGCCACATATAAAGATATTTAGCTTTTAGATTCGAAAACATCAAAAGGGATATACGAGAATACTGTAAAATTCGACGCATGATTAACGAACATCATCCCAAAGCGTCTCGTAATGAAAAAAATGAGTAATTCGACATATTTTTCTCGCTTAAATTGATTTTTTTGTTTCAGTGGAATTTTCTACTACTTTTGTTCCAGAATGGGAACTCTGATTCCTGTTTCAGAAAATGAGATAACTTTAGGAAACGAGGAGGTATCCCAATATTTAAAAATTATTAAAAAATTTATTTTTGTAAGGAAAAATAAGTTGAAATATGTTGTTCGATCTGCTTAATGTTGAGAATTTAGGTATCTAATAAAGGTATGTTATTTTATTAAGACCGAATGCACCGTTAACTAAACAACAACATGCAGTTATAATTGCTCTTTCTTGTGTTGTTGTTGAAAGACCATTGCCTGACAATGTGGTGCTTGTATTTATATTTGTGCTCCTTGACCGAAGGATCAGAAATTTCTAGGTGATCCCACTGTGGTCTACCTTGGTGGATTTTTTTCGAGCATATTCAGCTTTTCTATGTTTTATTTTGGTCATGAATGATTTTTTTTTAGAATGTCCAGGGAATGGGTTGACTTTCTGTTGAAAATAAAAGAAAAAACATATGTGTATTTTGTTTCTTTGTTTTTAACTATTTTTATTTAAACAAGCACATATGTGTTATTGCAAACATAAAGTTAAGTTTTGGTTGATCATAACTTGTTAACTAGGCTTATTACTGGTGTGTAGTCTTGCCACAAAACAGTAATGGCTGGAATGGGGTTTCAAAAATAACATCTGCTTTCGTCAACATATAATTTGTTTTTTATTCACCCGTTGCATGCTACCTCTACGCCGGTGAGACTTTTATCTTTTGAAACACCCTCTTCCCATCTATTCAGGCATGCACTATAAATGTTGTAAAAGCATCAACTGTAGATGTTGGTGTTAATTGTAGCTGGATTTTGTGTATAATGCAATGATATATTATGTTTTTTGTTTAATCACATGCGATGGTGAAGAGAATAGAAAATAATGGATTAGTGGTAGATTCTGATGTTGTTGCTCAACTAAGCATTCAATTTCTTATAACGTGGTGTTTATTTGGTAGACCTATACGATGATTTGAAAGGCAAACATTGTTTAATTACTTAATTAGAGGATTATGAAAGAATAAAATGGATTTTGTTTGTTTTTTACTATGTTACTTACAAGTGTCACGTTCTGAATAAACAATTATGAGGAGATAGGGATCAACATCAACAAATTCATCAGTACTGTGTATAAGACAACACCCATAGGAGGTTCTGACTCTCAACTTAACAAACTAAAACATCATAATGTATATAGGATAACTTAGTATGTGCAGTCTCTATGGTGTATCATATTATTTCAACTTAAGCGTATTGTAAACATTATATGTATAAGATAAACTCCAACAATTATGCAAGAATCAGGCAAAATGTTTATATCTCTTTGTGATTTAGTTTCCAATTTCAAGAGTTTATAGTCAATAAGTACTTCTTTTTTAATAGTTCATATTATGGCCATGTTTGTTGGTTTATCATTGTTCACCTTCACATCAGGCGTCCCCTCACGTAGAACTAACACATGGATGAATGATAGATACATTTTTGTGTCTTATTTAGTCTCATATTGATGTTGCTATTACTCAATTTTCGTATAAGTTATGTTATTTTATGTATTTGTAGGTATTTTTAAGAAATAAATAATTATGGAAAAATCGGCTCAAAAAATTATAAAGACACCCACTAAATTGATAAAGGCATCCACCATTTGGATAGGGGCCACCTTCTCATTCGTTTCAAAAAGATAATTTGACGGGAAAATTTCAAAGGTGAAATATCAATCCGTGACGAGTATTTTAGGGTTTGAAAAAGGGTTTTAAGACAAGAATATTTCTTTTTGCCTTATTAATAGGATCTAAACAAAAATTGGCAACTTTGATTTAAAAGAAATCTTGTTAGTTGCGTTAAAAAAGAAACAAATATTCTCGGATTTGTTTTAAAATGTGAAGTATCTCGACAAGATTTACAAACAGCCTCAAGATATTATTTTGGAAGCTTGATAAAGCAACAATAGATTATTCTCAAAGCTTGATAAGGAATCAGATCGAAAAAAATCACCGAAACTTAAACAGCCGAGAGAGAAAAAAATATTCTCGAGATTTTCTTTTATTATCAAGATATTTGGAGGAGTAATTGAATATATTATGGGTTGTAGTATATAAAGAAGTGATGGGAGATCAATTGACGGGGGATGGCAGAGGCCAGAAGCACGAGAAAAAGATCCAGAAAAATCTGTTGTTGTTGCTGCTGAAGAACACGCAGAAGAGAGGCTACGGCAACGGTTTGTTCAACTTTTCAGCCACGGTTTCTTCATCCATTTGCAACGGATATCTTCGTCTTTGCAGCATTTATTTTCAGCTGCAACGGTTTCTTCAACACATCTGCAACGGATATCTTAGCATCTGCAACGTTTATCTTCAAGCTCTATTGCAACAGTTAATCTATAACGTCCATAAAACGTTGCAGATTTCCTGTTATATTACTTTTAGCTTCTTTTCATCTTTCAAGCACTTTTTGAGCTACATACCAATCTTTTGAGGGTGTTTTGAGAAAGATGATCTAAACCCCATCACTGAGGCAAGGAGGAAGCCATTTTTCCATGATTAATTGGTAACTTTTATAATTCTTTTATGACTTTTATATTTATTTTTAATTGAAATTACGATTTATCTTGATTGATTGTGATTTCATTTGATGGTTTATGTTGGGACCTAGAGCTTTTGATGAGCCATGCTTGTGATCTGCAATTGATATTTTAAAAATCTACCTTTGGCAAAAAAATTAGAGTCACTTATTTGAGCTAGAATTGTGTAGAATTATTATTTTTGGAACCAATTAAAGGTGGTTAATAGCGAAATCCATAACCTCAGTATTTGTGAATATTATTTTCATCTTTTGTGTATATTTTCTATTTTAATTTTTTTTATTAAATCTAAAATCAGTCTTCACAAGTCTAAGCGAACGATACTTTATTTACAACAATTACAAATTTACATAAAATTTTGGCGGCACCGCCGCCGACTTGTTTTTATATTTGTTTTTAGTTTTTTTTTAGGTTAGTTTGTTTAATTAGATTTTTATTTTTATCTGTTCTGTTTTATGTTTCTGGGTATTTTTCTTTGTATTACAGGTTTTCGATCAAAAAAAAAATGGAGCCAAGGATTATATTGAATGATTAAAGACTTCGAGTCAAAGACAAATCGAAAAGAACGGAAAAAGAAGACAAGATTTTTTTTATTTATCGTTTTTAGTTATTTTTTTTTAACTTTTTTAGGATTTTTATTTTTCTTTTTAGAAAATTGTATTAGGAAATTCTTATTATTTTTGTGATTATTTTAGGTATTTTTCTGTTTTTTCTTATTTTCTGGACTTTGGACTTTGAGCTTTTGGACATTATTATTATTTTTAAACTGCAACAGGGAAGGACGACAATTACGATATTGTCTCGTCCCCTCGGGTTCGTACACTGACATCGGAGTCGGTGGCCTGAGTTGACTCCAACGGTTCATCACCCATCTAGAACGGGAGGTAAGACTCTAACCACCCATGAATCCCCTGCCAGTGAGTTTTCTGTATTCCTTCGTAATGCATATATGTTGAGGACTTGAATACGGATTTATTTTTCCAGTAAAGGGTAAGGACTGGCCATATAAGATAAGGACTCGGATTTCATCACAGTTTCCTTCTTGCCCGCTTTAAGAACACGCTACCAAACACGAACCTAAGCCTAAAATTTGACTAGAAAGAGACCTATAGGGTAACGAGCTTATTGGAAAGTCATTCAAAAGGAGTGTATTGGTTACTCTGTTAGCCTAAATCAAAGTTCAGGAAGATTATTTTAAGTAGATTCGAGACGCCTTGTAACCCAAGGAAACGTTGCCAAAGAGGCAGGGTTATCAAAGCTCCTTAGAGCTTATCCTGTTTCTATTCGACTTAATCTAATTCGGATCGTTCTAAGAGATTTGCTAAAACTGTAACTAGTTGCCTTTTGGAAGAATAGAAGCTGGTCTAGAAACAATCTAAGTAGAGCCATCATGCTTTTTGTTTGCTAGATTCAGTAGGTTTGATTTGGTTGAGTCGGCCTTGTTTGTGTATGTTTAGAACCCCCTTCCTGTTAGGATTTATTTTCTTAGATTTTTTGTAAATATATTAGGAAGTTTTTGTTAGAAAATGTCGAACTGGTATTATGAGGACCAATACAATGACTATCCCACTGAATTTCAAAATAGACATTATCCGCACTATCAACATGGTGTGGATAGTAGTCGAGACCACCACCAACCTTTTGGAGGTTATTGCTCATACCAGGGTGATCCCAATTACTATTCATATACACACTCGTCTTATGAACATGAAAATGGTAAAATTCGAGTTCTTTGTCTTGGAGGGATGCCCTAAAGCATGTGCAATTTAGTACTTATAATGAACCTATTATGCCTCTAGAAGAATCATCGGAGCAGTTGCGATCTAGTAATCCTTATGATCCATTTGTTTCTCTAGAGAATTCCAACAAGGAGTTGAATGAGGATACAAGAAGGTTCTGATTAAGTGTGATAGGAACAAATAGTACTCCATCTCCTCCTCGAGAAGAATCACACGAGCAGTTGCGATCTAGTACTCCTTATGATCCATTAACTCTTTCTCTAGACGAATCCCTCAAGCAGTTGACTGAGAATATAAATAGATTTGCATTAAGTGTAAATGAAAGTCTTGAAAAGAATAGTATTTCTCAAAATGATCTTAATTTCCAATATAGTGCTACCCTTGATAATTATTCACCTAGTCAAGAGGACGAGGATAAAATTGGTAACACTACTTATTTAGTCGAGGTTCAAACATCTTCATACTATTATTATGATGAAGTTAGTATTGGTGAAGAACTTGAAATATACAGGCAGAGTGATTAAGAAATTGTCACTCCAATTTTGCTTCATGATGATAATGTTATTTCTGGTTCAAATTCAAATAATTTTAATGATTATTCACCTATTCAAAAGGAAGAGGATTTGACTAGAGATACTACTGTTTTAGACGGTGTAGAATTTTCTTGTTTTGAAGTCGATAATGGTTTAGAGGAACGAGTTTGTCCTGAGACTAGTGATTTAGAGTCTAACGATTCGAAGACAATAGCCTCTGGCGAAGATGATAGACTCTTAGAGAATTTTAATGTGATAGAGGATGATTTGATTCAGGTTGATAGAATAGTTTCCCTAATGAATTCTGTTGTCCTAGACACCCAATCTTTTCAGGTCCCAAAGGCTCAAATACCAGTGATATGAGGTTGTCCTTTTTTAGCTACATATAATGTCATCTTCTAAATCTTTTCCATGTGATTGAACTTTGATAGATTCTGTGTATCGTGGTTGAACGACTATCTAAGTAGAGCTTTGTTTTCTTATATATGAATTTTAGTATGCTGAGCGCAAACCCGTGTACAACAAGTGGATTCATATAGGGTAATGATTCCCATAGCCGAAAAATTTAGTATGCCAACTAAATAGCTTGTTTAGTATTTACCCTCAATCGTTCACAGGTAGCTAGGGTTTGGAGTAAAGGTTTTGTGGGTATATCTCTTGTAAACCCTCACGAGACAAAACTCGTCCGATTGGGACACCTATGGGTTTAAAGGCTTGTTGCACACGCTAAGTGCAATCGAGATGCCTGCGAAAGTGAGTTAAGATTGATTTTTATTTTCTAGATTTGATTTGCTCGAGGACTAGCAAATAATAAGTTTGTGAGTATTTGATAGATACATTTATGTGTCTTATTTAGTCTCATATTGTTGTTGCTTTTACTCGATTTTTGTATTAGTTATGTTATTTTATATATTTGTAGATATTTTTGGGAAATAAATAATTATGGAAAAATCGAATCTAAAAGTTATAAAGGCACCCACTAAATTGATAAAGGCATCCACCAGTTGGATAGGGGCGCCACCTTCTCATTCGTTTCAAAAAGATAATTTGGCGGGAAGATCTCAAAGGTGAAATATCAATCTGTGACGAGTATTTTGGGGTTTGAAAAAGGGTTTTAAGACAAGAATATTTCTTCTTGCCTTATTAATAGGATCTAAACAAAATTTGACAACTTTGAATTAAAAGAAATCTTGTTAGTTGCGTTAAAAGAGAAACAAATATTCTCGGATTTATTTTAAAAGGTGAAATATCTCGACAAGATTTACAAACAGCCTCAAGATATTATTTTGGAAGATTGATAAAGCAACAATAGATTATTCTCAAAGCTTGATAAGGAATCAGATTAAAAATTCACCGAAACTTAAACAACCGAGAGAGAAAAATATTCCTGAGATTTTCTTTTATTGTCAAGAGATTTGGAGGAGTAATTGAAGATAGTATGGATTGTAGTATATAAAGAAGTGATGGGAGATCAATTGAAGGGGGATGGAAGAGGCCATAAGCACGAGAAAAAGATCTAGAAAAATTTGTTGTTGCTGCTGCTGAAGAACAGAGGCTACGACAACGGTTTGTTCAACCTCTCAGCCACGATTTCTTCATCCATTTGCAACGGATATCTTCGTCTTTGCAACATTTATCTTCAGCTGCAACGGTTTCTTCAACACATCTGCAACGGATATCTTAGCATCTGTAATGTTTATCTTCAAGCTCTATTGCAACAGTTAATTTGTAACGTCCATAAAACGTTGTAGATTTCATATTACATTACTTTTAGCTTCTTTTCATCTTTCAATCACTTTTTGAGGTATGTACTAATCTTTTGAGGGTGTTTTGACAAGATGAGCTAAACCCCATTACTGAGAAAAGGAGGAAGCCATTTTTCCATGATTAATTGGTAACTTTTAATAATTCTTTTATTCCTTTTGCATTTATTTTTAATTGAAATTATAATTTTTTTCTTAATTGATTGTGAATTTATTTGATGGTTTATGCTGGGACCTAGAGCTTTTGATGAGCCATGCTTGTGATCTACAATTGATATTTTAAAAATCTACCTTTGGCAAAAAAATTAAAGTCACTTATTTGAGCTAGAATTGTGTAGAATTATTATTTTTGGAACCAATTAAAGGTGGTTAATGGTGAAATCCATAACCTCAGTATTTGTGAATATTATTTTCATCTTTTGTGTATATTTTCTATTTTAATTTTTTTATTAAATCTAAAATCAGTCTTCATAAGTCCGAGTGAACGATACTTTATTTACCACTAACTACAAATTTATATAATTGAATTGTTAAATTGTTGAAGGTGATAGTGACGCATCAATTTTACATTGTGAAATTGTCAAAGAAATTTATCGATAATGTTTATATCAGTCCACCATATTTCTTAGAAAGCTGTAATGATTAGCTGAACATTTGCAACCATGAAAGATTACCAACTAGATGGACAGAAAGATAGTATTGTTGGCTCAATAACATCTTGTTTTGGCTATTCGAACGCACTTAACCAGTCAACCATAGGATATTATACTAAATGTTATACCAACATCTATTTTGTAATTTATGCAATTTTCTTATCTTTTTTGTACACCAGTCTGTGTATATTATATTAGTAAATAATGTTGATTATAAATATATTAAGGACCCAAGGGATAATAAGTCATTTGTAATCTTTTTAGGTTCCTTCCTGGTTCCCACACTCCACTGTGAACTACATGGATGGTTTCAAAACTCTAAATTCCAACATTATGATATCTATAATAGTTCTTCAGACACATTAGATATCACATCCCTCTCTAGGTAAACTTTTGTAATCATTTTAAGTTTATGATTGGCTGTAACCAAAATTATCTAGTTGCTCTTGTTTTATTGCCTGCAACAATAGTAATGGAACCTAACATGTCGGATACCATTTTTTGCTTGAGATAAAGTATAAGTTCATGTGGTTGTTTTTCTTAGTGATCCTTCCAACTTTCTGGTGAACAAGCATACAAGTGCATTAAAACTTCAGATGATACTTTGTTGATTGGATTCTCTTCCATATTCTTTCAGGTATATTTTGGTGTCAACTTTGGTTGTTGACACCAAATTTTGGAGTCAACTTGTATTGCTGACACCAAATTATGATGTCAACAACATAACTTTTTTTTTCCTGAATTTTCAACTTTGATGTTAACATGGGTTGTTGACACCCGATTATGATGTCAACAACATAATTATTTCTGAATTTTCAATTTTGGTGTCAGCTTGGGTTGTTGGCACCAGATTATGGTTCAACTTGGGTTATTGATATCATAATCTAGACCAAACTTATTTCTGAATTTTCAATTAATTGTATCAACGTGGTTGTACCGTAAAAGAAAACACCTATTGAACCGATCACAGGAATACCGGCTACAGTACCTATCAACCAAAGAGGAATCCTTCCATGACACTAAATTAGGATGTCAACTTGTCTCGTTGACACCATATTTTTGTATCAACTTGGCTTGAGTTGGTGGTGGTGGTGGTGGAATGTTGTTGTTGGTGGTGGTGTTTTTGGTAGAATGTTGGTGGTGCAATGGTGGTGTTTGCTGAACGATTGTGTTGGTGGTGGTGGCAGTGGAGTGTTGAAGGTGGTGTAGTGGTAGTGGAATGGTGGTGTTTGTGGAATTGTGGTGGTGGATGTAAGGAACCGCAAGCTTGTCAACTCTATTTGACCGGTCAAGAGACGATTTAACCGCTAATGACTTTATTAATTAAATATGAACATTAGTTAATAAAAATTAATTAAATCATAATTTGGAAACGAAACTAGTACAATTGGATAGATCTCGAAAAATTATATGAAAATGGACTACTCGAACGCGTCATTCAGATACCGGATGAAGAAGAAATCACCTAAATTGTAATTGAAGGGTAAAATAGTCATTTTATAAGTTAAGTTATTATAGAGGCCAAGTCATTTACTCTGGGCGCCCCAGATATTTTAAATCTAATCAAAGTTTGTTGGCGACCCATATCCATTTGATGTGTGCCTTAATAACAAACTATATCAAAACCTAATCTAGATGAGATTCGATTTCATTATTTTTTTTTCTCTCTTTTTCTTCCGTTTCTCTTCTTTCTTCACTTGTTCTTCATCTCCATTTGAAATCAAGAAGAAAAATCAGAGAATTGAGATCGTGAGATGAGGGGAAAGGTTAAATAAGTGTTATTGGTCGTGGTGTTGATATTGGTTGAGTAAAAGAAGAAGAGGAAATGTTGAATTAGTGAGAGAATGAAGTTAGGCTTCCGAGTTGAAGATTGAAGATGGAAGTGAGTGATTAAGGATATGAAGAAGAAGATTATCATACTAATAATTAGGATTAATTGCAGTGAAGAAGGCGAATTGAGAGAGATTGAGGAGTTATGGTTTTTCTGAGATGAAACCGAAATTAGAGTTTCAAATTAAGTTTGAGATTTTATGAATTGAGAAGTGAAACTGAGTTGTTGATAGAAGAAGAAAATTAGGGTTGTAGTTAATTGAGGTGTTAAAGATGTTTTAAGGCTAAATCGAAAAGTTAGGGTTTCATAAGAAAACTTAAGAGAAGATTAAATGATGAAATTGATATTCTAAATGAACAATTAGAAATAGGTATGGAGTTAAATTAATGAATTGAGTTGAATTGGATTGGTGAATTAAGAAATTAGAATCTTGGTGTTCTTCCTCAATTCTGTTAAAAAATTAGGGTTTTGAAGATCAAAGTCATAAATTCAAATTGAGGTAATTTTCCTTTCCTAATTAACTTAGTAAAGCTTTTCAATTCCACTTTTACTGAGTTTATATGATTAATAATGAAGTTGAAATGGATAGAAGTTTAAATCTAAGATGAATATGAATAAGATGTAGTAGCAACTAGAATCGTGAATGAGTTATGAAATTGTTTAGGATGTATGGATATGAAGCAAATACTTCTTAAGGATGGAATTGATGGAGTTAGCTGTAGATTGATAGAGTTCACGAAGAAATAGAATTGCTATAGAACATGGAGTTAGAATGGTTGTATGAAAGGTTAGAAATATAGAGTTTCAATTATGGTGATTGTGTAGGGAGAATAAGAAGTTATGAATATGAAGTTGTTGTTTAAGTTGGAATTGCAGGTGATAATGAATCGAGAATTCAGGGAGTTGAATTGGTTGTAGAACTGAATTTGTGACCTGTGCAAGGTTTCAGGCTAAGTCAGGCGAGTCAAAACTATCTGACCGAGCTGACTCGGTCTAACTTAAACCTGACTCAATTGAGTCAGCTTATCTGACTGAGTCGAATCAGTCTAAATCGGATTTAACTCAATCAGCCAAGAACAAGACTTAAAACGGTGGGTTGGACTCAATTGAAATGGGCTTGACCCTATTGGACTTGAAATTTAGTTAATCAGACTTGACTTGACTTGACTTGACTTGACTTTGACTTTGACTTGACTTGACTTGGACCTTGACCATCTTTGACCCAGACCTAGACTTTTACTTTGGAATTTGACCTAACGTTGGTTGTTAATTGACCGTCAGCTACAGTCATCTTTAACGGTTAACCGTTAGTTGACTTTTAATAGGTCAATTAATTTGAAACACTTTCCAGCCACCTTTCTGGTCAATCTCCGGACATCTTTCCTAATTCTCCAATGATTAATAGGCATAGAACTATCATTGGAAATTAAAAGATGTAGAGATATTAAAATATTAAAGAAGATGTAGAGATAGAGCAAAGGATGTCGACTAGATTCTTATGTATATTGTCATGTTGGTCCAGATGGTAATTACATGTTCAAGATGATGATGAGGAAGAGTACTATAGACTTGTAGATGGGAATTCTTGAAGTAGACGAGGTTTGTCATCAAATGAGATGGGAACTCTTGTGACCTTCTTGTAATCATTAAATTTTAATTTATTTGCGAGCACGATAATTCTTTATTAGCTTGAGTATGTTTGTGTGCAACTGGATGAGCATGTTGTGTGATATGCCTTGTGCAATTTCCTTGTGTGGAGTGACTGTGATTCCCCACGGCTCTTTGCTAAGTAATCAGTAGGGCGGGTAGTCTCCCGTCGACAATATTACATAGTAGGGTGGGTGCACTTCCGTCTCAATATTATTAGTACGACGGATTCCCTTCCGTCTCGATATTATATATTAAGTATTATTAGTAGGTCGGATTCCCTTCCGTCTTAATATTACTTGGTAGGCCAGATGCCCTTCCATCTCAATATTACTTGGTAGGCCAGATGCCCTTCCATCTCAATTATATATATTATTTTATTTGGGGAACTAACTCATGCATATTATGCTTAATTGTAAACCTGCTAGACTTTGATGGTAGTTTCCTGAATCATGACTTGTATGGGCACTTCATGTGGATGGTGCTATTTTTTAAGACTGGAGTTGTTCTAGCGTTGTTTTTTCCATTGAGTAGGGCGAGGTTAGGGTAACATATTTTTAGTTGTTCTAACTTTTTTTCATAGAGATTGTAGTATGGGATGTAGTCTTTGTGGAGGTAAAGTTATGATAACTTTTCTTTCATGAATGTCATATATACAATGTTGTGCTGAGTGTTGCATGTAAAAGGTGTTAATGCTTTCCTCTATTGTTGTACTTTGAATGATTATCTTTAGAAATGTGAAGCATGTTAGTAATTACTTGAAAGTTGTATGTTTTCACTGAGCACCCTTCGGGATGATGTGCTCACTCGTTTCCATTCCAGTTTTCAGTTATCAAAAGAAATGGTGTACTTGGAGGTATCCATTTTCTTAGCTTAAAGCTTTAACGAATTAAAGATACTTATATGTTGTATTATTTATTTTATATTAAACGACACATTAAATGTATTTGTATCACTTGAGAGATTTTTTAATTATAAAATCCAGAGCGAATGGGATTTTAGTTTGTGGGATTATTGGTGTTTTTGATAGCTTAGATTCCCTAACGTGTTATTGTTAGATTAATCTAAAGAATAATTAGTACTTAGACTTGGGTCGTGACAACTTGGTATCAGAGATCACTATTAGATCTTACATGGACATCAATAGATAATAGCCAGTGCTAGTTAGTGAATTAGATTAGTTTAGAACTGAGTTGGGTCGTGAGATAAATCTTAATCACTAAAAATAATCAAGAACTAAAAGATTTATTAGTACGTTGATTGATTTGTATAACATGCATTTGATTGCTTGTTTGTGCCTTGTGTGTATATATATATATATATATATTATGAAATTAAAACTGTAGACCAAAATCAATTACGATATAGTTTGAAAATTTCGTTAGAAATTAAAGATTAAGTAGTTTAAATTACTAAACACTTAGTGAATCCAACACTGAGAAATAGCGAGGCTGGTAATACTGATGTGTTCTTGTAATACTTGTTACATAGGTAGTCATTATCACGCGACATGAATCTAGACATGGTGACTGCATACACGTATTATTACTAGACATAAAGGGGAAACTTACCTCTATTAGTGAACTGATAAATTTCAGATTTATTTAGGAGTTTATTGAGTATCTTCCAATGAACCTAGAGCTAATAATCTGTTGAAGGTAGATAACTTAGATTTTATCAGTACCAGTTAAAATAGAAATTAGTGTAGTACGCCTAGAACCAGAGATTTTGGATTTATATTATAGAAAACTATATAGATTTGTGTTTCATTTTATATTTACTTCGAAACTCATTTAAATTGAGTTTGAATTTTCAGATTTTTAAGAAGTAACGTTCTTTTGAAATAATTAGTAGAGTTCACTTAGAGCCAAAAATTATTGTTATTATTTAAGTTCTTTTGAAATTCACTTCAGAAAAACATATTTAATAACAAATAATAATGTGTGTATATCAAAATTTAACTTTAAACATTGATCAGATAATTTGATTATCCGTAACTTGTTTATTTTCCTTGTCATATTATGTCCTGATAATTGTTCTTCAATTTTAAAATAAAATTGGAAATTATTTTTGTATGATATATTCACACGCGAATGATGGTTGTTTTCTACTTGATAAAGTGAATAAAGAAATAGATAATGTATGCATAGATAGTAACTCAACATTTAGATGTTGATGAACATATAACTTGAGATAAGTAAATTAAAAATAATTGAGTATATATAGTATGATGATTGTTTTCTACTTGCTAAAATGAATAAAGAAATAGTTAATGTATGTATAGAGAGTAACTCAACATTTAGATGTAGATGAACATATAACTTGAGATAAGTAAATTAAAAATAATTGAGTATGTATAGTAAAATTAAAGATAAATGACACTACGAATATTAAAATGATACTAACAATTAATGCATTTTGTGAGATGTCCACACGATATATACGATTTGGAAATTTAAGAAATTAATAGTAATAATGATAATAAATAAACAAAAATTAATACAAAATAATATTTAATTAATTACTATAATGGTAAATCTATCATAAATAATATTTGAATAGAAAATATATATCATACGTAATAAAAGTTTTATAAAGCATAGAATGCACTAAATACCTCATTCTATTATACAACATAATTATAGAGAAGGTAACCAAGCAGTTGATGGACTCGTTAACCACGTAACTAATGGAAGTTAGACATAAAATTTGTCAACAAAAATAAGGGACCTGACAATCCCTCTTTTTATTAATCAAATTGTACTAAATGACTCTATAGGTACTACTTATCCACGTGTATTTTTCTACCAGTTTAATAAATTGCACGTTTATGCTTCAAAAAAAAAGAAAAAAAATATAATTTACATTAATAATTATTATTTAATTTTAGTAAAAGACTTCCCTGCGAAGTTAAAAATTAATATATTGAGGAATAGATTAATAATTAAATATATAATATACAAATAGTAAATATATAAGTGTGGATAAGGATATGAATAATATTCACAATTAAAAAAAAAAGAAATAAATATTGATAAACTATGATATAGAGATACTAAATAATAATAATAAAGTATGTATATTATAATCTTTAACCAAATAACAATATGTATAAAATTTACCATGTGATAATTACGAAACTGTGAATGATTTTTGGGATTTGATAACAATATAATTCGTTAATGACTATGTACGCTAGTTATTTTAACTAAACCAGTGAGCTAATAAACTAGATGAAAGGAAAAAATAAATAAAAAATAATAATACATTATCGAGTAGCAGAATATTAAATTTATCTTAGATAATATAGAGTTAATTGGTGCATAATAAAATTCATCAGAATCGTAGTTTATGTTGATAAATAAATTTAAAGATTATTTAGTTACTATATAAATTAATGTGAAATTGATTTTAGAATAAAATAGTATTAAATTGGTCTTAAAATGTTAAATAAATTATAATATATATATGATCAATTAAATTATATATCTGGTTTTGTTTTCGTAAAATATTTATTATGATAATTAGAAAATGTACGACTAAGATTAATATGTGGAAATATATCTTAGTTATAGTTTAAACTAGGATATTATATTTAAAAATATTAGTAGACTCAACTTAAGTGTTTAATACTTGTTGTGTTCAATATACTGTTTCAAAAATAGAATAAAACAATAGCAATAAAAAAATAAAAATAAAAAATAATAATAATAATAATAATAATAGTATCTACAATAATTTGAAATTAACAATAAAATTAATTGCTATATTATTATTATTATTATTATTATTATTATTATTATTATTATAAAACGAGGATTTTATTAGATAGGAAAAATTGATTAACGTTAGTGGTGGGAAGTCCCGCCACAACCTGGGTTCCGAAATCCTTTTGTTATAATAAATAATTATTAATAAGTGTTACTGAAATTAATTATTATTATTATTATTATTATAAAAGGACTTTTATTATTATTATTATTATTAATAAATAATTATATTTGATTAGTTGTAAAAATCATCATAAGTGTTACTGAAGTTAATTAACATCGAGTTCACCAAATACTACAGACGACCCGTCCAACGAATAATATACTTTGAATATGTTGATGATCG
The DNA here is from genome assembly GCA_023531435.1 of Papaver californicum. Classification (NCBI taxonomy): domain Eukaryota; kingdom Viridiplantae; phylum Streptophyta; class Magnoliopsida; order Ranunculales; family Papaveraceae; genus Papaver; species Papaver californicum. The sequence continues at coordinate 935,666 of JAJJMC010008370.1, read as the reverse complement.
TAGATTAGAATACCATATAATAGATCGTTGAATCGAGGTTTGAGATTCCATAAGTTGACGCATGATGTCTTCAAGGCTAGCAAGGTTGTTTTTTTCTATATCAATCATGATCGGATGACAGAAAGATTAATATATATATATATATATGATTTTCACCAAAGAATCTTGTGGAAAAGTTAAGGCAGGAATTTGAACCAAGAATTAGAAAAAATGAAGAAAAAGATAAGTAAGGTAGGAATTTGACCACGATTCAAAGATGAATGTGGAAGATGATGAATTCTTTTATTTTTTTGTTTTGGGTAACTAAAAAATAAAAGGATATTGATAAAATTTAGACGAAGAGATGCGGAGATCTTAATAGGTCGAAGTGACGAAAAGATAAAGAAGATTTAGATCGAGAAGAATAAAAGGATCGAAGACATGCTCTTGATGCCACTTGACGGGGAACGAAAGCCTGGAATATATAAAATATGGTAGAAAAAGAGTGATAATTGAGATTAACTCATGTTTCACTGAATAATTTCAATGTGATATAAAATATAATAAACTTATCTTCTTTTACAGGGAACACTTAAACTCCAGTTCTAAGAAAACTCTAGAAATCGTAGCTTGCAATCTAAGTAACTCTAAAAATAAATATTTTTTCGAAATAAACAAATTCTAAAGACAAAAAATATCTAAAATAATAATATTTAGCAATATAAATATAAATCCTAAATCTAGTGATGTCCTATCTCAGTTATCCGATTCGGACGAGATCACTCGAGTTTTTGTTTTATGGATGATTGGTCAAGTATTTTTTCCGAATGGTGCATCCATTGCAAATGTTGGATGGTTAGAGTCAGTTGAAGATTTGGGGAGATGAAATGCCGTTTGATTGGGGAAGTCCCATATTGGCTACTCTTTACAAAGCCTTGGACGACGTTAGTAGTGGGAGACAAAAATCATTTAATGGCATGTGGAACATCTTCAAGATATGCACTATTACTCACTCTAATATTTTTATTTTTTGATGCAACTTCTATATTCATATTGTGTGATTGTATTTATGAAGATTTTTTTTGTAATATTGGTTTTATTGCTACGTTCATATTCTTTACCCCGAAATCCGAAATAACCTAACGGTTTGGAGTGATTTATGGCCCAGGATGAATGTATTTAACAAAGATAGATTATCCAAAGCTTAAGAAGATTTGAGTAAGCTCTCCTTTTACAACGTTCGTAAGCAAGTGGATCTTAGATCGATAGAAGAAACAATTTGGAAACTGGGATAGTAAGCATGCCAATCAAGTGATCCTAAAGCATAATTTGTTCTTATCACAATCAAGGTGTCTTTTTTATATATCGATGGTGGAAAAGGCTCTAGGTACTTGTGAGAAACGTCAAGTGACCAGAGATGTTATTCCTCACAGACCACCAAGACAAATTTATATGCGGGATATCGTAGGAGAAGCATATGCAAAGTGCTAAAAATTGATGACTTGTAAGAGTCACTTAACACCCGCTAGTGTTGAAGAATATATGAATTAGTGGTCTAAAATTTTGGTCGGGACATACCCCGAATTGCAAAGCAATTTTGTTAGAAAATGGAATCGCGATGACATAGCCTCTTCATCTCGAAAGAAAATTTCACATCCTCCTCTTATGCACATAAGTTCACTTGCATATAAAACCAACGAGAGTGATTGCTCACTAGCAAGAGAGTCAGAGAAAGCCTGAATTTTTTTTGAAGAGCTTGAAGAAGAAAATAGGCATCTACGAATAGAAAGTAAATTACTACGAAGCAATTTTAATTCTCAACCATGTTACGATCCGTATATGGCCGGACCTTCTTCGGAAGTTGCTAATGAAACTCAAATTCCTCAAAACACAAAAGCACATACAACATCCCGCGTTTGGTCTGGATAACCATTTTCAAGGGTATTTAATTAATGTACCCTATTTTGAATGGCAAAGTCGGATTAGTTTCGAAAATAAGGCAGATGGGTTGAGATGAAAATGAACAATGTGAACAACGTTTTGAATAATGGATGTTTTTGTTGGGAAATAAAAATGGTTATTACTAAAATTAAGAGTTTATTACTTAAATTAATTTTATTACTATAATTAGCTTGATGGGTGCTAGGATCACTAGTCCAAACTTGGGTGGAATTATAGCCATTCATTTTCACTTCTTAGTGAATGAGAAACCTTTGGTTATCCCACATTGGGCAAACCAAGGAGGAAGTTCATGCATATTACCACAAACGTTCTATATAAGGAAAAGAACTAGTGGATTGGATATGGACTTGGGAAATGGACTAGTGGGCAAATGCATACATGTGCGGTGCTTGCATGTGCTTGTGCGTGTGTTTTTGGCGTGAGCCTTGGTGCGATCCTTGGTGCGATCCTTGGTGCGACACTTGGTGCGACCTTTGGTGCGATCCTTGGTGCGAACCTTGGTGCGAGCCTTGGTGTGACCATTGGTGCGAGCCTTGGTGCGAGCCTTGGTGTGACCATTGGTGCGAGCCTTGGTGAGTTTGATGTGTGCTTGGCGTGTGCCTGCGAGTGCACACGTGTACCCATCAATGAGAAAACGTTTCTTTATTTTAAATAAATATTTTACCGTTTTAAATTAAATGAAAAATAAAATCAGAAATATTTGTTTTGATTAAAAATCTTAACGTTTTGTTTTAATGGGGATTTAATATTTCAAATTAAATTTTTCATCGTTTTAAAACTCAAAAGATTACTTCTCCTATAAAAGAACAACAATGCTAAGGTTTTCGTTTACCCCAGTCGCAGCCACTGTCCTGACGAATTTTCCCCTCTTCCTACTTTGATTTGCGCACTAGAATTTACTTTCATTTTTCATACATCTTCTGTTAAGTTCACAACGGGCCAACGAGCTTTGCTAGCTGGGTTGGTATCAGGTGATTTTATCCTGAATTCAAGTTTGTCACTGAAAGGGTATAACAGCATCTTCCTGAAGGTGTACCTGGCAAATATTGAGTTAAGGGCAGTCTGTTGAACAGGCGACTTCACCTCTCTGTGCTTGAGTGTGTGTACTGCTTCATTCTAACCCTCCCTTAATCATCTTCAAGTTCTCTGTTGTTTGTGTTTCTCTGTTACAAGAAGGTACTTATCCAACAATCTTAACTCAATATCTGTGCAATCAAAAGATCTTCTGTAACAATGGCAAAGACTGATGTTGAGAGACCTCAGAAGTTTTCTGGTAAGGATTTTAAGAGATGGCAGTCGAAGATGCTCTTTTTCCTGAGTTTCCACATCCTTGATGAAATAGTGTTGAAACCATATAACAAAGCTCTGGATACTCCTGAATCATCCAAGGAAAAAGAGACTTGGACGAGAAATAATTATTTAGCAAAAAATCATATTTTAAATTGCCTTGAAGACTCTCTGTATGATTTTTACAATGCTAAAGATGATTTTTCTGCTCACAATTTATGGTCTGCACTGCAAGAAAAATATGAAGCAGAAACTGCAGGAAGTAAAAAGTTTCTGGTTGCACGTTTTTTACAATACAAGATGCTGAATGAAAAATCTGTGGTTGACCAGTTTCTGGAGTTGCAGAAAATTATAAATGAAATCATGCTGAAGGTATGACTATTTCTGAAAACTTTCAAGTATCTGCTGTGATTGAAAAGTTACCAAGTTCATGGGCCGAATACAAGAGAAGACTAAGGCATGAAACTGGTGAGATTACTATGATAGAACTGGGCAAGAAAATACAAGTTAAAGAGTTGCTGTGCTCAAAGGACAAGAATGTCTCCTCTGGAAGAGACATGTCAAACAAAGCTCATGTGATCGAACACAAGTTTGCTTCACTCAGTCTGGACCAAAACAAGCGCAAGCCTGGCCCTCAAGGAAAAGGTAAATTTCAAAAACCAAAGTCTGCTATTGATAAGATTAAGGGAGCTTGTTATGTCTGTGGTGTGTCTGGCCATATGGCAATGCATTGTAGAAAACGCAAAGATGCGAATTTTAAGAAACAAAATGTAAACCTGGCTGAAAGTAGTAAAAATGAATTTTCTGGTACGGTGTCTGAGGTGAATTTAGTTACCAATGTGAGGGACTGGTGGGTAGACTCTGGAGCTACCAAACATTCTGCGGAAGCAAGGATATGTTCACCTCCTACCAGACAGTAGGAGAGGGAGAAAAACTCTATATGGGTAATTCTTCTGCAGCACAAGTTGCAGGAAAAGGAAAGGTTTTGTTGAAGCTTTCTTCTGGGAAAATCCTCACATTGAATGAAGTGTTACATGTACCAGACATCTGCAAGAATCTCGTTTCAAGTGGTGTGCTAGATGACAAGGGATTTAAAATTGTTTTTGAGTCCGGAAAAGTGATTATCACTAAGGGTAGGGACTTTGTGGGAAAGGGCTATAAGGATGAGGGCCTTTACAAATTATCTGTAATCTCTACTGAAATTAATAAAGTTGATTCTTCTTATGTTGTTGTCTCATTGAATATTTGGCATGGTAGACTTGGTCATGTAAATTATAATTCAATGAACAAATTGGCAAAATCTGGCTGCATTCCAAAATTAAATTTGGAATATGAACATAAATGTGAAGTTTGTGTAGAATCAAAATATGCGAAGAAGCCTTTTCAGAAAAATGTCCACAGAGTTTCTAATCCCTTAGAGTTAATTCACTCAGCCTTAGTTGATATGAAATCAATCCAAACCATAGGTGGAAAAAAATGGTTTGTTACCTTCATAGATGACTGTACTAGATACTGTCATATCTACTTGCTTAAAGGAAAAGATGATGCTCTTGAAGCATTTAAATTATATAAATTAGAAGTAGAAAACCAGATGAGTACCACCATTAAAACTGTTAGGTCTGATCGTGGGGGTGAATACGTAACTCCTATAGGAGACTTTTGTGCGCAACATGGCATTATTCATGAGGTAACTCCTCCTTATTCACCACAATCTAATGGTGTGGCTGAACGGAAAAACCGAACCCTTAAGGAGATGATGAATGCCATGTTAATCAGTTCAGGACTACCTGCGAACTTGTGGGGGGAGGCCGTCCTCTCAGCTTGCTATATCCTGAACAGAGTGCCCCTTAAAGGAACAGAAAAATCACCATATGAATTATGGAAAGGCAAACAACCCTCTTATGGATACCTCAAAGTGTGGGGGTGTTTAGCCAAGGTCTCTATTCCTCCACCTAAGAGGACTAAAATAGGACCTAAAACCGTTGATTGTGTATTTCTAGGATATCCCGAGCACACCACTGCTTATAGATTTATGGTTGTAAGTTCCGATAACTCAGAAATTGGTGTGAACACCATTTTGGAATCTAGAGATGCTTCGTTTTTTTGAAAATGTTTTTCCAATGAAAACTGAATCTCGCGTGATACGTGTAGATCCTCCAGATGTCCCTTCATCTAGCCATTCATTACCGGTAGAAGAATATGAACCTGTTTATGAGCCAAGAAGAAGCAAAAGACCTAGATTAGAAAAATCTTTTGGGCCAGACTTCATTACCTGTTTAGTTCAATCTGATCCACAAACCTATAAAGAGGCCATGACTTCGTCTGAAGCTCCATGGTGGAAAGAATCCACTATTAGTGAGATGGATTCTATTATTCAGAATGAAACCTGGGAAATAGTAGATTTACCTCCATGGAGCAAAACCATAGGTTGTAAATGGATCTTTAAGAGAAAACGTAAGGTTGATGGAACCGTGGAAAAATATAAAGCTAGACTTGTAGCTAAAGGCTATAAACAAATAGAAGGTGTAGATTTCTTTGACATTTATTCACCTGTCTCTAGAATAACTTCAATTAGGTTGCTAATTGCAATTGCTGCAATCCATAACCTAGAGATACATCAAATGGATGTAAAAACTGCGTTTCTAAATGGTGAACTAGATGAAGAAATTTATATGGATCAACCCGAGGGCTTTGTGGTGAAGGGTTATGAAAAGAAGGTGTGTAGACTTAAAAAGTCTTTATATGGCTTGAAACAAGCACCTAAACAATGGCACGAAAAATTTGATCATGTAATGTTCTCTAGTGGTTTTAAAATAAATGAAGCTGACAAATGTGTTTACACTAAATCTGTCAATGATGCTTGTGTGATGGTATGCCTGTATGTTGATGATATGCTTATACTAGGTACAACCTTAGAAATCATTAATTCCACTAAGAACATGTTGGATGAGAACTTTGACATGAAAGACTTAGGTCCTGCTGATGTAATCCTAGGGATGAAAATTAGAAAGGAATCTAATGGATTCAGTCTCAGTCAATCTCATTATGTTGAGTCAGTTCTGAAGAAATTTAACCAGTTTGATAGTAAACCTGCAAGTACTCCTTTTGACCCTTCTTGTAGACTCAAGAAAAACAAAGGCAATGGAGTCTCGCAACTTGAATATTCACGTTTCATAGGAAGTCTGATGTACTTAATGAACTGCACGAGACCAGACATTGCCTATGCAGTGAGTAGACTGAGTAGGTATACCTGTAATCCAGGACAAGAGCATTGGGATGCACTTTTCAGAGTGCTGAGGTATCTTAAATACACTTTAAACTTCCGATTGAGTTATGAGAGATACCCTGCTGTTCTGGAAGGATACTGTGATGCAAACTAGATAGCAGACTCAGAGGAGTCTAAGTATACGAGTGGATACGTTTTCACTCTAGGCTGTGGAGCATTGTCTTGGAAGAGTTCAAAACAGACCTGTATCGCTCGATCCACTATGGAATCCGAGTTTATAGCATTAGATAAAGCAGGAGAGGAAGCCGCTTGGCTAAGATGCTTTTTAGAAGACATTCCTCTCTGGCATAGGCCTGTGCCAGCTGTATCTATACATTGTGATAATCAAGCTGCAATAGCTAATGCTAAAAACAACAACTATAATGGAAAATCTATTCATATAAGGAGAAGACACAATTCTCTAAAACAACTAATCTCAACTGGCGTTATTTCTGTTGACTTTCTGAGGTCTAAGGAGAATATCGCGGACCCTTTGACGAAAGGCTTGTCCAAAGAGATAGTTAGTAATGCATCGAGGGGGATGGGACTTAAGCTCATCAATTAAAACTTGCCATGAAGGATACTCAACCTTGCCGACTGGAGATCCCAAGATCAAGGTTTTGAATGAGACAACTAATTTGTGGCGGGTAAAAATTAAACACTATCAGAGAATTATTTTCTCTGTCCCTTCCCCATGGTGTAGACGTGATAGTGTGACTGCAAGTGAGGATGACTTAGAGTAAAGTCTTAATGAGTTCTATAGTTTCAATTTAAGATTGAAATGGGATGTAGCAGTTAACACTCTTGATAGAACTCACCTATCTGAATGAGGAAGTGGGTCGCTTCCTATGAGAACTGAGCTGATTCTCTAGAGCATTCTGAGAAACGGGATACGTCCAGGGCCAAAACGGACACAACGACGTGAACTTAACAGCATTTTAAGAGATATCTCGCGTAAGGAGTTATTGAAGAATTACACTAAACGATGGCAGTTCAAGACATCACGTTCACTGACCATCAAGTAGTTCCGGTGCTTCTCACTAAGCAAAGGTTCAATTCCAAATGGTCACCTATTGCTTAAGAGGTATTTCTCGTTATTTCGATTTTCCGATTTTTCGGTTTCGTCATTCATGTGGGGGATTGTTGGGAAATAAAAATGGTTATTACTAAAATTAAGAGTTTATTGCTTAAATTAATTTTATTACTATAATTAGCTTGATGGGTGCTAGGATCACTAGTCCAAACTTGGGTGGAATTATAGCCATCCATTTTCACTTCTTAGTGAATGAGAAACCTTTGGTTATCCCACATTGGGCAAACCAAGGAGGAAGTTCATGCATATTACCACAAACGTTCTATATAAGGAAAAGAACTAGTGGATTGGATATGGACTTGGGAAATGGACTAGTGGGAAAATGCATACATGTGCGGTGCTTTGCACCGAAGCACCGCAGGCCGCGGGCTTGCGGGCTTGCGGAGCTTGCGTGTGCTTTTGCGTGTGTTTTTGGCGCGAGCCTTGACGCGATCCTTGGTGTGATCCTTGGTGCGACACTTGGTGCGAGCCTTGGTGCGACCCTTGGTGCGACCCTTGGTGCGAGCCTTGGTGTGACCTTTGGTGTGACCCTTGGTGCGAGCCTTAGTGCGAGCCTTGGTGCGAGCCTTGGTGTGAGCCTTGGTGCGAGCCTTGGTGCGAGCCTTGACGTGACCATTGGTGTGACCATTGGCGTGAGTTTGATGTGTGCTTGGCGTGTGTCTGCGAGTGCACACGTGTACCCATCAATGAGAAAACGTTTCTTTATTTTAAATAAATATTTTACCGTTTTAAATTAAATGAAAAATAAAATCAGAAATATTTGTTTTAATTAAAAATCTTAACGTTTTGTTTTAATGGGGATTTAATATTTCAAATTAAATTTTTCACCGTTTTAAAACTCAAAAGATTACTTCTCCTATAAAAGAACAACAATGCTAAGGTTTTCGTTTACCCCAGTCGCAGCCACTGTCCTGACGACTTTTCCCCTCTTCCTGCTTTGATTGCGCACTAGAATTTACTTTCATTTTTCATACATCTTCTGTTAAGTTCACAACGGGCCAACGAGCTTTGCTAGCTGGGTTGGTATCAGGTGATTTTATCCTGAATTCAAGTTTGTCACTAAAAGGGTATAGCAGCATCTTCCTGAAGGTGTACCTGGCAAATATTGAGTTAAGGGCAGTCTGTTGAACATGCGACTTCACCTCTCTGTGCTTGAGTGTGTGTACTGCTTCATTCTAACCCTCCCTTAATCATCTTCAAGTTCTCTGTTGTTTGTGTTTCTCTGTTACAGGAAGGTACTTATCCAACAGTTTTGAGTAGAAGTCATATTTGTAAGATTTGTGAATTGATATGAGTTGTATTACAGGAATATGTGCTAACAGAAAACCTAAAAGAAAGGGAAGAAGATGAAGGCGGTGAAGACAGGCCGAAGATATCTGTCAGAACAAATAGATGATTAACACGTGTAGACTAATACTGACTCAGCAAGGCACAGCCATTCTTGCTCTAATAGTATTAAATGAGAAGATCGTGTTTTGACTGAGCGATAATGTCCCAAGTCAACTGCTTAAAAACGGTGAGATGCAGACTGCTCACATAAACATATAAACGGATAGATCTACCTAATCTAAAACTCTGAGTTCATTATAAAACATCAAGGAATTCTTTTTAATCGATGAAATATCAGCGACTTTTTCTTTACTGGACTGGTGATTAATAGAGTGATGGTTATCAGACACTATATCTCTGAAATGTGCTACAAGCCTACAATGCTGTTGAATGTTAAATTAAATAGGTTTCTATCCCTCTGCCTGCACAGCCTAAACCCAAAAAGTAGCCCAAAATGAATTAACAACGAAGAAGCTACTGAACTTGTAGACAAATAATGCAATTACAAACATATAAAATATATATATATATAATTTAATACGGTCATTTAAAGAATATTAGACAAGTTAGGAAACCTTTACTGTTACAACAAGATACAATACTGCCGAAAAAATGAATCTCCCTGGAAGAAAAAAAATAGCAACCCCTTTTTGAATGAGAGTTAAGCAAATTTAGAATACACGTACAAATACACCAATGGATCACAATTGGAAAAATACTAGTAGGACACCAATTGTCAGAGTAAGAACAAGTGGAAATGAGAAAGGCCAAGAGACCGAGCCTTTGCTGATATCGGACGAAGTGCCTGGGGCACTGTCTGTACATGCCAGCCCTTGCTTGCCTTCCCGACATTCGCTTGCAAACAAGCCAGGTGGATATTTGCCATAGAGATTTATGTAGCTGAACATAGTTGTTGCACAGTCATTAGTTAAGTCATTTATATCATCTGCAAAGGGGCAAGCAAATTCTTTGAACGCGCCACAACAGAGTTTAGGTGGGTATTGTGGTCCTTTGCACTGGCTGGTGATAATAGTATAGTTCTGAAATTCAAAGTTCACTGCGCAGCCTGCAGTTGATAATGGACAAAAATTTATATGAAATTCTGTATGAGCTACAAAAATTACACCCCGAGTAACATAAAACATGACCATTTGTTGTAATATGCACACTCAAATGGATTAGGCCTGGAATCTTGGCTCTAGACATAACAAATTATTTTCAGATAATTAGTTTAGTTGAAGCTGCTGATATTATTAGGTTTGAATCAAGAATCCTCAACCATGTAGGTTGCCTGACTACTCTTAAATTTATATCAAGGTCTCCCCATGAGATTTCTGATTTTCCAATAATGTATAAGCAAAAATGTTTGTAGCTGCATCCTTTAGGGCATAAGCTTTATGCTCCTGTTTGGATCAGCACCATCAGGTGTAAAGAGAACAGAAATGAATTCTTAGTCTTACACTAAGTTTTGGACTAAAAGGCAGCAAAATCTATCCTTCCGATTTTTCAAATAACTCAATACTTCCGCTGTACCCAGAATCCTCATCCATTTAATGATAATAGGGTTAATAGTTGTGTTCAGACATAATCAGAGGTTTCCTATCTCCTCTTTAACATAACTACCTAAGCAAATAATAATGATGAGAATTGTAAACTTCTATCTCTTCAATCTTCCTCTATTTATTCTCAGATTCCTGTCCATCAAATCTTCTATATTCTTTCTTTTTCTACCTTTGCTGAGCACTTCTATACAAAAGTTATACTGCTTCAGCTAATTATTTCCAATTGACTAACCTAGTTCTCCCTGTATCAAAATGTATGTTTACGATCTAACAGAAAGCATATGTTAGTATACATATGACTAACCAACCTTCTTTCATGAGATACTTTCTAAAACTTATACAACCCGCTACCAACCATTTAACTAACCTGCTACTAATATTTATCCATGTGATCCAGGAAATGAACATACAAACATGCTTTGACAAATGCTTTTGCTTTTGTTATCGAAAATACATGTTTGTCAATGTAAGTTTCATCACATAGTAACACTATACCTTTCGATTTTTAACTATATACGAAGTTCATAATCATATGCACAATGTCAATTTTAAATAAGAAACAGTCATGGTCGAAACTTACCTGTCATTCAACAACACTAAATAAGCCCTGCCGTGCAAACTGAACAAATTGCAGTAAACTAACCAACGGAATGGACAAACCACGCTTCTAGAATCTAAAAAATCTTACTAAAACGATATAGTTTTAACATGATTTAGGTTTGTACAAGAACTGCAAGTAGTTTGCCTATAAATTTCACCCACAAATACCATATCTACTCTTAGCACCATCATTTGGTTTCTTTTTTTACTGCCAAGGTAAATAAATCATCATTCGGTTTCTATTCAATTTCAAGTCAAACAATTTAATTTCTGTTCATTGACTCTATGGAATCTCTACTAGCCCTAATGTCCCCCTGCAGAACCTATTCTCTCTTCTTTTTTTAAATGAGAACTGGTTCAATCTTAAGCGAACTATCAATATCTCATTTAAATATCCACTTCCAAAAACTAACTTCATTTATCAATCTAGTGAATCTAGTAAAACCTAAATTTTACTTCAACAACCTTCTTGTTCCCTAAAACTCCACAAAAAATTATCTTCATGAAAATTCCAACCTTTACAGCTTATTACTTGAAAGCAGCAGCAAAAACTAACGGAGAAAGCACTACATCTTCCAGCAGCTGAATCAAATTTGCAAAAAGAAAACAAAAAACCCAATAAATAAATAATAATATAAAAATAAAAATAAAAAGTAAACCTGATTTTGCTTGGAGGAGTGTTCGTCCATTAGATCCATGCGATTCAAAGATATCATCTGCGAAATTTCTCGGATTTAAAGAAAAACAATTAATTACGTTTCAGAAATCAAATTTTGTAAAGTCTAACGAATTTGGAGTCAAAATCTCACCTGAGATGAAGCTTGAAGTGGCTAATCCCGTAAAAACGAAGATGAATATAACTAATAAGCAATGATTCCAAGCCATTTCCTTGAACGAAATAGATACTTTTCAATCTCCCTTTCAGCTGAGAGAGAAAAAAAGACTTGTTTTTCTTTCTTTTTCCAATTTTTTTTTCTTTTCTAATTTTGTGTTTTATGTAGGTGAAAAGTAAACGCTGGGAGAAAAGGTGGCATGGAGCAACGCGTAAGGCCAAGAAATGACACTGGACGCGTTTTTAGTGAGAGTTGTATTCATCCCCTTCGTTGGTTTTTCCGTTTCAACAAGTCTATTTTTGGACTAAAATAAAAAAATAATAATAACATATTTACTAAAATAAAAATAATATAATTTTTTATGATTATCATTAATATTAATTCCGCTGTCATTTAATTTACACATAAAACAGACCATTCTTTCTTAAACTTTTTAAAACGGATGGAGGAGTTTATCTTTCTTTTTGGTTTAAAACGAAAAGTAACACACTACAGATGATGTTGCAAAAATTATAATTTGCCTCCGGTCAAAATCTTTTTTGGATTTTTGCTGTGTCATTCGACAGAACAGTGAAGCACAAGTATGTAGGGACTAAGGGAGAACGGAACAATTCATCCTAACATCTGTGCTATGCATTATTACCCGGTGAAAGGAACATTATGCAGTCGGTGAATAAACTTTTCCTGATTGCTTAAAATAATGCTACTTAAGTACCCAATAATAACAACCGACCGACTTGCCTCATAATCAATGAAACGGCGTTGAAGGACACCTTAAGTAAACTAAAATAACTCGTTTTAGCATGAAATGCCAAATAAATCATTTGTGTTGCGGATGTTGTGGTAAAATCATCGGGTAATCATATTAACAATCACAGCTCGAAACTCAGCAACACCACATTCTTTATCGATCTAAAAGAAGAAAAAAAATCATTTGCATTCACAATAGTGGGATGTCGAACCATGATATTACATATATTCATGGGCACTGAGAAAAACTAAACCAATAAGATAAAGAAAGTATAGCCAAAGGAAAAAAATTAGGAATATAAATATGTATATATTTCCAAATTAAATGTTGTGTATAATGTATATAATTAAGAACGTAAATATTCATACTTACAGATTGCAAGATGGATCTTGATCATCATCACGAGCGGAGAATGTATGACCTAACTGCCCAGTCCATCTTTAAGAATTTTCAGGGGAATATTTATATTATTGGCAAAGTACTAATATGAGGGAGAAGGCAGCTGTGACAAAGGAAGCTGCAGTATTTGTTTTTCTACAAGGTAAACTGATACTAGATGAAGATTTTCCTGGTGGGGATGAGTCAGGACAATCAAGACCATCTTTACCTCCATGACATTCATTTGCAAACAAACCAGGTGGATATTTTCCATACAGATTTATGTAGCTGAAAGCTGTGGTTGCACAATCACTGTTCAAGTCATTAATTTGATCTGCAAATGGACACATAAATTCTAATAGCGCAGCACAACATTGCTTAGCAGGGTATTGAGGTCCTTTGCACTGGCTTGTTATGATTGTGTAGTTCATGTTTTCGAAATCCACTGAGCAACCTGTCGTGTATCATACAACATATTTATAAAAAGCAGAAGTGTTATTCAATTTAAACCAAATGCCCAGATAATTGTCTTTCATTCTTTTTTTAGAAAATTAAATTTAGAATAGTACAGTACATGGTTATCAACACAAGAGATGAAACGACTGAACAATTTTCCTCAGAGTTTAAAAAGACAACGCAAAGAAAAATTACCTTTTTTCGCCTGGAGGAGTGTGCGGCCTGTGGATCCCTGCGAGGCATCAAGGACATCACCTGCAGAATTCGGATACCATGTAGGAACAAATTATTATAAGGTAAATGTATACCATCTGGAATTTATAGAGAGAGGCCCGGAAATTTATATTTTCCTATTATTTTGATCTCTATCCCCATACTCACATTTTTGCACCAGTTTTTGAATACCATTGTAGAAACATTTAAAAATTTGACATTTCGAATCAATATAGTCACCTGAAATGAAATTTGAGGTGGCCAATTCCGCCAAAGCAAAGAACAGAATTACAGAGAAGAAAATTTTCCAAGCCATATTGTTTTTATGCATTAATATTTTCGCTTGGTGGTTGTTGGGAGATCTTTTTACGATCTCCCTATCATCAGCCGAGTTAGTATGAAGAGTCAAAAGAGATCAAAACCTAGAGATGGAAAGGGGGAGAAGAAACATTTGTTTTTCTGTTTTTTGGTAGAAAATAAAAATAGTAAGAGATGAGATAAAATCGCCATCACCGCGTAACCTCCAGCATCAACGGTCTTTTAGAGCAACCCCAGCAATACGAGTATACCAAAGATCATTGAGCAAATTTGTTTGGTCTTTGGTCCGCCCACAACGCTACGGTTCCCGACCCAAATATGCTCATACGCTCTTCTAACCAGACGCTTGTTATTGGGCGTAATTCTAGATCAACGTAAGATGGAACGGACGTTTGAATGGTGTAACGCTTGGTGTTGGGCGTAGACTTGGTTAACGTTTGATAATAGGCGCAACCCTAAATAAACGCCTTGAAAGAGACGCAGTGCTGGTGGAACGCTCCAGAATCAGACGCATCCTTAGCCAAACGCATGATTAGGCGTCATCCCATGGTAGCGTTTGTTATCCAAGCGTAGTGCTATAGAAACGCCAGACAACGGAACGTAGTCTTATATAAACGTCTGTTTACATGCGCTGTATCAGAGAAACGCCAAAATGAGAAGAAGAGTCCCACAACGACGCCAGAAGATGAAGCGGTTTCTTAGATGAACGCCTGGAATATAGGCGGAATAAAAAAACAACGCCCGTGTATCCAGTCGGAGTCCCAGCATAGCGTTTAGTTTGGGCGAAGAAGTCTATGTTCTCTTCTCTTCTCTTCTTCTATCAAACGCATTCCATTCTCCTGTAAACATCCAGACGAAAGTAACGGCAGAAAATCAGGCGCAATTCTATCAAGCCGTAGTTTGTTTCCCTCCACTTCAATCTTGTAATAAGTTTTTCAAATTTTGTTGGGTTAATCAAGCCGTAACATTTCACACAAAGAGTTAGGTTTATTTCAAACAAAAAACAAGGTAACAAACTCAATCTTTTATATAAATTTCGATTGATTTTATGTTTATATTATGATTTGTTTTTATGTTATGTTAATTAAATTTATTTATATATGTTTGAAGAGATATTATATTTCATTATAATTCTAGGGTTTTAGAAATTGTAAATTTAGGGTTTGGATATATCTAGGGTTTGGATGTTGTAATTTGGGTAAAAAAATTGATGGAAATTTGGAATTTAAATTTACAATTGATTAAGTTGTTGGTTAATTAGAGTTGTTTGTGTGGTTAATTTTAAGTTTTAGATTGATTGATTCCACTTTATTGTTTATGACATTTGGGAATTGTGAATGTTTATGGATAATTCATAGAATTTGAGTTTTTTTTTTTTGCAAGGTTCATGATTTGATTAGTAGTGAGCTATTATGTGAATCATGAATTGGTGTATCTTGGATGATTTAAGAATGTTTGTACATTTGATTATTTAATTAGAGGATTATATTTGTTAATGATGAAATTTGTATTCTTGTTGATTTATGGATAAATGTGGAGTTTTATATTTTGTCGATTGTGTTGCTTACTCTTGATTTTGTAACTTGTATGTACCGTTTGTATAGATGTTGAGGAATGTCACCTCCAGATTCGTTGGTGGAAAAAAAAAAGAACAAGAAAGCCCAAACTGTTAAGGATGCACAAGTAGACCCTCCTGCTGAAGAAACGATCGATGTTCCGGGATTGGCAAACTATAGTCTCGTGGAAGATGGTGAAGTCACGCTTCCAGAAATATCACGTTCTCAACAGACTCAAAGTTCAAGTATTTGCATCGTGGGTATCTCAAATCGGTCATCCAAACATATGCAGTTATAACTAAACACAACCCTAGGGTTAAATATATTATTGAAAGGGCAGGATGGGACCGTTTATTGACAATGGATGTAGTTGATTCGTCCCATGCATTGATTGACTACATCGTTGAGCGTTTTTGGAACACGATGAACACTTTTCACTTCTCCTTTGGTGAGATGGGGTTCACACCTCTTGACTGGGTCATGTTGACCGGAATAAGTATTGGTCTTGGTGAAGTGGTTCCGTATGACCCGGATAAGTGTAATTTTGAATATGTGCGGTCCTTTATTTTCCCAGAACTAAAAGACAGCGAAGTGCGTAGAAGAGAACATATCCATGTGCAGTGGATTTCAGATACCATTACAGTGGCATATTTGACCACATACTTTGAACCGGCAACGTTGGTTGGCGAACGATGATAACATAATTGCTGAGAGAGTGGCGAGATCCTTCTGGATGTTTGTTTTGGGACAATTCTTTTTTTCCAATACTAAGAACTATATCGATGTTGGATGGTTAGCTGCATTAGAGGATCTAAATGCAGTTGGCACATATGACTGGGGTATTGCTGCTTTTTCCAAATTGTATTCCGGACCGTGTCAAATATTGGAGGTAAAATCCATTAGTTATATTTTTTTTCCTTTAAATGTCTATTTGTTGGTAACGTATTAATTTTGTTTATTTTCTTCAAATTCAAGTTTTGGGGGTACGAATATCTGGCCATATGTCGACCAAAGAACCCAAGTCCTGAGACTGAATCAGTGTGGCCTAGATGTTCGTGGTGGAAGAGTACAAGAAGGAAGAGTATTGATATAGTTCGTGCAAGGACTCTTCTTAATGTGTTGACCGCAGACGGTGTGACATGGCACCCGTGGGCTTTCGCCGTCTCATTACTTGAGTCTGAGATTGTCCAGAAAGCTTTGGAGCTCTCAAATAAACGCGTTATATTTACATGTATTGGCACTGTGAGTTGATAATTTTTTTAATGTGATTGTTTTTTGATTTCCTGGATTTTTGTACCGGGAACTGGTTTATGGGCTGATAGTTATTTACTTTGCACAGCATAACGTGTACCTTGGAGAACGGTGTTGGCACCAAAACAATTATGATTGGGGAGTTCCGAGAAACCCCTCAACCCGTATTAGCAACATCAACGATGACGAAGCTATGGAGTTGAGGGAAAACAATGTGGTCCCTATAACTGAATACGTCCATTTAGTTACGTATGATTTGTATTTGGAGTACTGGAAACATGTTACTAAATACCATAAATATTGCATCAAAGTTGATTGGGAGGTGGAAACATACGGATATTCGGGGTGACCTTATTAGAGAAACCGTTCAAGGACCCGCTGAACGTGTAGCCATTCCGCCTCAAGAACATTGGCCATACGTAAGGATACTTCAAATATTATTTTTCCATAGTTTTTAAAAGTTGGTGAGAACCTGATTATTATTTTCTATAACAGGGCGAAGCTTATAATCTTGCGCAAGATTATGCTGACTTTGCGCAAGAGTTCTGTAAGTTTCATTTGGAGCAAACGAGGGAGAGGATGGACTATATTATGGCAAAAGAAGAAGAGTTACGGGAATCAAATAATCAAAACAACATTTTGCAGCTACAACTGGCCCATGCTCGTTCTCAACAGCCACATCTTAGGTTTGGCAGTTTTTCTCAAACTTTGCCACCACAAATGTGGAATGCCATGGGTCCGGGATCTTCGTCAACAAAGCCTCTGTTTATGGCACCTCGCTCGAATCGTGGGAACAAAAATAACAATGGATAGTCTTTCTTTTTTATTGTTTTGTCATTCCAATAGACATTTTCTTTTGTCCTTTATTTTTTCCTTGTATTGTCTACTCAACCGACACTTATTATCTCTACCTGTTTTCATTTACATGCTTTGTCAGTTTTTGTTTTTAGCTCTTGTCTTAGCTTTCATTTGTCTTTTATTTCTGCCTTGTATTGTCTACTCAACCCAGAATTGTTATCTTACCTTTTTCATTTACATGCTTTGTCTTGTCATCTCCATAGATAATTGTAAGATTTTTCATTTACATGTTTTTTCTTGTCATCTCCATAGATAATTGTAAGCTTTTTCATTTACATGCTTTGTCTTGTCATCTCATGCCTTGTGTTGTCACGTCTATTCACCCCACTTGACTCAACCCTGTTAATTTCCAAAATACCTTTGTGATTGTACAAAATCTTTAATTTTTCAAAAAAAATCTCGATTTCCAATTTTGTTACCGTTTTGTTACTGTTTTGAATTGTTACCGCTGATCAACGACTATAATTGGTATTCTGATACACCTATAAATAAATAAACTTATATCTATCATTCCCATTTGAAATCCACATCTTTTACATTTCAGAGAAAATTTTTAATCTCTTGTTTTCGTCTAATGTCGGATTACGAAAATTTTAGGCTTAATGCAGAGAATTTTACCCTAGAAGAAGATTTATCCATATGTCGAAACATAGTATTACATTATCCAGCAAGGGGTCAGGAACGTCTACCCGGTGATTGGCCACATGAATATGATCAAGGGCGGTACCATGCACCGGTTAATATTTCGAGACAACATACTACTGAACTTTCGAGGATGGGAACTCACCAACGCCGACTTGCAGTACACAGCAAAGAAACGCATATTCGATTACGAAATGACTTGATCGAACATTTATGGTCGGATTTTGGTGATGTATGAAAAATTACTAAACCATGCAGATAGGTTTTGTGGGTATATGTCTTGTAAACCCTCCCGAGACACCACTCGGCCTCTAGGGGCACTTAGGGGTTTAAAGGCTTGTTGCACGTGCTAAGTTCAACCACGACTTATGCGAAAATGAGGTATCTTAACATGTACTTATGTTTTGTTGTTATGAATAATTGACAGTCTATTCAATGACTCAAAATTTATAGTTTTCATTAATTGAAGGAAAAAGTACAGTGGAAGTTCATTACTGTTTTAGGTAAGACGAGAATGATTTAAGCTTGCCTTCTCCTTTTTTGTAAAATCTCTTGCTTCATAAGTTCAAAGTATTCTTTTGTTACGAGATCCAAATGGGAGACGTCCGTCATCATTATGCGAAACTCCTCTTTTGCTGCAAACTCGGCTTCTCTCTGCGCCAACTTCATTTTTGTTATTTCTGTATAACTGGTGTTGAAGTTTTGTTGGTTGTTAATAATTGTGTCCAAGGCTTCTTGTTGGGCACTGGATTTTGCTCTCCCTGTTTGCTTCAGTCGTTTAGCCTTTTTTTTTTCATCTGGCGATGATACGTGGTAGGTATATCTCCTATTTCTTCATATCCACTGGATTGGCCTTGGCTTGTTCCCGGTCTGCTTTGGTTATCATCACTACTTTCAGAATCTTCTTTAGCTTGTGATGAATCGAAAACATCTGTTGATCGTCGTGAATATTTGATATTTTCTAACATAATTGCGTAACACTCTTCATGCTTAAATGGTTTGCCACCATTAGCTTCCTTGAATAGCTTCCTTACTTCTTGAATTTGTTTTTGTTTAGAAAAAGTTTAGTGCACGACATACAATTCAAAACTATAATAAGGAAGTGCATAAAAATTAAACGTTCACTTACCTTTGTTTCTGGACCCCATCCAGTATGGTGTTCACGTTCCACTTCCGCCTCATTTGCAGAGTAAAGCGCCACATCTTTACTTATTCCCTGAAATCGTTTTTGAATGGAGGTCCAACTGCGTTCTGGCATTGTAGGTATAACTTCTTTCATTCCAGCTTTGATGCGAGACCATAATCTTTCTTCTGATCGATCGGAACCAACACTACTATCTTGATATATTGATAAATGAATCATACACATCGTTACATCTTCGTTTGTAGTAAAATTTGGACCTCTTGGTTTTGGTGCCATTATTAAAACTGATTACAAACTGATTTGAAAGACCAAAAATTTGAAAAACCTAAACGTTTCTTGTATCCAAGTAAAAATGAAATGTGAAATGTCTTTGTAGTAGATGAAACAAACAATAAACCAATTCATTTATATAGATTAGAGAAAATTAGCCGTTACAAGCAAATCAACGGTAACTTTTCTCAACGGATATCTCAACGGCAAGTTTTCTCAACGGAAATCTCAAGGGTAACCAAAAATTACATCATAACTAAACGCAGCCGTTCTTTGTCTCGGCGGAGGCCTAAAACTACGCTTGAGTCACCGGCGTCATCATACAATTACGCTTGGTTACCAGGCGTCGCAATACACTGCCGCCCAATGAAAAGACAATGCGCTACTATTGCGCCTGTTGCATTGGCTTTATAGTGGAGTTACGTTTGATTCAGGCTTACATTTGGGTAACGCTTCTTCAGTGAGCGTTGTGTTAGTGTAGCGTGATGTAGTTTTTAAAGTGGTAAATAAAGGTTCGATTCTCGAACTTGTGAAGGTAATGATTTTAGAAAATAATGATTCTAATTAACTCTAGAAAATTCCAGGAGTAAGAAAAAGACTAAATAACCTAAAGATGATTTTTGAATAATTTTAAAAGGACCAGGAATCAGGAATCTGGTAATTCTAACAACCTATGTGATTAATCAGATAATTCTTTTTAAATTAATTGAAGCACAAGTAATTGCCAAAATTGGTTTTGTTATGCTAACAAACAGAGGTAAATCACAAGCATGGACTATCAAAATTAATTAACCAAGCATAATCCATCAAGTAAAAGCACAACTGTTGAAAGAAAACCGTTTTCACTATTTAAAACTATGCAATTCTAATAACAAAAGAATTATAAATAATTATTAGAAAATAATTAAATCACATAAAATTGAGAAAATTACCTTATCCATCATCCCAGTAAATAAACTTAGCCCATGGTGAAGAAAACTTGCTCAAAAGATCTTTTCATTGCTCAAAAAGTTGATTACAAGGTGAAATAATAGTGCAACAGCTGAACAGATACGTTTATAAATGTCACAGAACAGGGTTCAGCCGTTACAGAAGTGTGTCTAAGCAATAAATGGTTGAAAGAATAGGCAACAGGAGCAGTTTGAATCAGCAACAGATATAAATGTTGCTGAGTCGTCTTCTCCGATGGTGGCTGATGAAGAACACGCCTGCCGGACCAGCAGCAGGTGACCGGCGGCGACCGGAAGTGGCCGGAATTGCTCTGATTTCTTCTCTAGGTTTTTGTCCTTGATTTTCTTGGCTTCTCTTGGTTTATATAGGTAGTAGAAACCCTAGAGAGAGTTCTAAACCTAATAGAACTCTCTAAAACAACCCACAATTCTCAATCCGAATCGAAACATAATTCCGGCCAAATTCATGATTTCCGAGCTGATTTTACGGGATCTTTTGATGTTTATGACTTGCGTGAGATAACTATCAATGTTTGGAACAATCTGGAAGCAAAAGAAACTTGTTTCTCACGTGAATTCAAAGTGTGCAGTTGATACAGACGATTTCCGATCGATCCCGTGCTGAGTTAACTCGGTCAACTCGGGTTGACCGATTTGACTCCGGTTTGACCCGATTTGTCCCGATTTGACCGAGTTGACTCGAGGGTACCCCTTATCCACTTCTAGGGTGCCAAATAACACTTGTCCTTGGGTGCCTTTATCACTTATTGAGCCAATTTTTCCACAAATCTTTATTCTTCTACTGTACCTACAAAAGCATAAAAACAAGTAATATTTGCAAAATCGAATACTAACTTAATAGAAACTAAGGTACAATTTAGACACTAAAATGTGTCTATCATAGCGTTACATCAGACGCATTCCTGTGTGGCCGTTTCATCAGGCGTCACTCTACTTTTTACGCCCGTAATTGTAAATGCTATCCTAAGAAAACGTCTGTAAACAAACGTCTTCATAACATAACGTTTGACAATAAACGGTACGCCAGAACACCGCTCGAGTGTATATACGTTTGTTCCAGTTTTGGGACCATTTGTGTTCCCGAACAGTGAAAAATTTGGTCCAATTCCCATATCTGCTCGACCGCTGTGCTTCAAAAAGGTGGACCAAAGACCACTTATATGGTTTGGTATTTGCTCTGCTCGTCCGCTGTGGTTACCTTAATAGACTATAAAAGGCTTCCACTACATACAACCCTGACTGGACTAAATACAAACTTTTACAATATGAAATTAAAGTTATTATTTTTTTAAGCATTAAAATTAATGTGAATTATTTTATCATCATCTGAATCATTAACGTCGATTATCCCTAACTTTCCAACAATGCTCTTTTTCTTTTCTTCATAGTTGACTAGCTGAATTGAGTCCATTTTATTAAGATCCTTATCCATTATAGCTCTATCTTGTTCATGTTACGTTAAACAATTATTTTCTTGGTTAGTTGACATAATGTTTACGACCGAATCAGATTGTTAATTTGGGATTGTTCTGGTTCGATACTTGATCCATCCACCGTTCTTCTACGATGAACTTATTCTCTCTATATAATCCTCGCTCGATATCACGTTGACACCTTAAATATTATTTATCTGCTTTGTCCCCCATGGGCTTCATTATCTCCTTGTACCTCCATCGACGTTCTCTATTTGATAGGACTTCGGTTCCATCAACTTTTTTAGCCGGTGGATTTTTTGGGTTAGGTTTTGAGTATTTAGTTCGAGGGTGACTTCACAGTCATATTCAGGAAAACCATCCCTCAAAAGTTCATAGAAAATATCACACTTAAATGGTCCACCAAACTGAATTTGAAAATTTTCTCGGCGTTCTCCAGTTTAAAAATATTGTAGTAAACAGTAAATTAATTACTAGCATCGTTAAAATAGTTGTTACCTATATAAAAGTAAAAATAATCAATTGTAGAACTTACCAAGTCTTCATGTAATTCAAAACTTTTGTTTTGCCCATATATAACAGAGAGAATTCCCATATACTCTTTCACGTCTTTCTAATATAATTACCAAATCTATTTTGTAAGGAACGTGTGTCCCATTTATTAGGATTTCTAGTAAGGTGGACAAATATCTTATATATATATGCGAAAACACGGATCCTTGTTGCGTAGAACCAACAACTCCATCAATAGTTATGCAAGTGAAAGCTTTCGCAAGTGCAATAACTTCTTCAGTAGTGAAATTCTTCACCATATTGAATTAATACTAAAAAAAATATTTGAGTATCCGAAGAAGAAAAAAAATCAATAAAAGCTAAATTAATTGGTGCAATTTGTGTTTGAGAATAAAGGTTTCTTATACATAGAAAAACCCAACGACTTTTTTTGTTAATATCCATTGGGATCTAAAAGCTCAGAAAATAGATCTGTTACATAATCATGAAAAGTCATGATTGAGTGTGAGGGGATTATAAATATAAAGGGTCAACAGAAAACAAATAAAGGTCGGATATTGAGTTTCTGCTCAAAATAGGGTTGGATACTCAATATCTCTTTTATATTTCCAGATACATAGTTTCAGCTAACAGCTATACAAGATCCCCTGATTAATGACATGGCTGAATGCCAGGATGTCTAGGATGTATGCCAGGCTGTAAGCCAAGCTGTACATGTATATATAGTTAGTGTCTATATTCATTGTATTAAAAGAAAGAAAGAGAAAGAAAGTTAATGAGAATTCACAGTTTCTGTTATGGTATCAGAGCAAGGTTAATCTTGGAACACGTAATTTTTTTTTTTTCCAGAAACTTTTCAGAGTCATCCATCTTGATTACTGAAGCAAATTAATGAATTCATCTCAATATTAAGTATTGTTTCTCGATCTTTATAACTTCTCAGCAGAATTTAAAATCAAATTCTCGATTGATGAATCAATCACTGAACGACTTCTTCAAAACTATATTTTTTTCGTTTCGATCAAATCAAAGCAGAAGAGTGGTACACAATTCATGATACACATTCAATGTTTTCAATTAAACAGCAGAGAGAAACATTAGCAGTAAGTAACGCATGGCAGACAATCTCTGATTCTTTTTAACTTTTCTTTTAATTCACGAGAAGTCAGTGTCTCGATTCCTGTCACGCATGCTATCTTTTCCATTGATCAGAGAGATAATAAATGAGCAGTAATTAAACCTCCTTTTCTTCTCAATTCTATAAACTGAAACTCAACAGTAAAGGTTTGCTTCCTTTCTTTCTCATCGCTATTCATTATCTCTGATCTTCCTTACAAACAGAGTTTCCTGGTTTTCTAGTATTAAGCAATCTGATCTTAATATTTTTGCACCAGAAATACTCTTTATTTGTAGTTCTTTAGATCATTACAGTATTTTCTTCTTCTGTTTCTTCAAATTTTACTGGATTAATCATTTCTTTTCACCATTATTACCTCTTTACACCACAAGAAACTGATCCAAACCATTTATGATTGAAACTTTTCCGTCATCATCAATTTCCACATCTTCTGATACAATGGATACTCCAACATCAAACACCCTGTCCAAAGTTCCACTAAATCAGCTTACTAGCTTTGTTTAGATAAAACTAAAAGAAGAAAACTACATCACCTGGAAAAACTTGATGAATCCGGTGATTCAAAAATACAAGATCAAGAAATTTCTTGATGGATCCTATCCATGTCCTCCTCAGTATACTAGTCCACGGAATCAACAGAATGGCATTGATAATCCATTATACAATGATTGGTTGGATGAAGATTCAACAATCACTATGTGGATTAACTCTACCATTTCTGAATCGGTCATTGCCTATTTTTCAAGATCCCAATCTTCTGCTGAACTTTGGAAGAATATAGAAGAACGCTTTGGTAGAGCCTCTTCCACACACACCATTCAGTTAAGAACAAAACTCCTATCGATCACTCAAGGTAACAAATCTATCTCATCTTTAATTGGTGAAATAAAATCTTTATCTGATCAGTTGGCGTCAGCCGGAGAAATAATTTCCGATAAGGAATTAATAGTTATAACGCTAAAAGCTCTTGGTGATGAGTATATACCTTTTGCAACTTCGATGCGACACGTGAATCCTCCGGTGTCCTGTATCGAATTACATAATAATCTCATCAGTGAGGAATCGATCATCCAAGACAGACAGAAAATCCAAAAGGAACATCAATCGCCTAAAGCCTTCATAGCTAACTCAGGAAGAGGATATAGAAATGTCTGATATGGATCTAGAGGTAACTATAGTAACTTCAGAGGATCTCATCGGTCAACATACAACAGTCCAAGATATCCGAACCCAGCATTCTTTCAGGAGAGAAAACTGTATGTCAAATATGCAACTGTTCAGGTCACCTAGCAACAACGTGTGCCCAGAGACTAAAATTTACCTATCAAGGCAGAGCTCCACCTTCTAACTTGACAACAATGTTAGCAGCAGCGGATATTTTTGATGAAGCTGAGTGGATAGCTGATAGTGGAGCTAATCAACATATAACTTCAGATATCAAAGATCTAGCAAAATCCAACATATATGAGGGACCTGACAAGATTCAAACAACAAATGGTGCAGGTATGACTATTACTCATCGAGGTAGTTCAAAGAAATTTGTGAATAATACTTCTTTTGTTCTGAATGATATTCTTCTGGTCCCTGAGGCATCACATAATCTATTGTCTATTCACAAGTTTACATCTGATAATCAATGTTCTTTAACTCTTGACTCTGCTGGATTCACTGTGAAGGATAAGAAATATGGGAAGATACTTTTCCAAGGACCGCATAGGAATGGTCTATATCCAATTACTTTTGCTGCATCACATCATTCACGAATGGCTCTGGCTTCCACAACCACTGATAGTCTACTACTTCATCGGAGATTAGGTCATCCCTCCTTCCAACTATGCAACGGATATGCTCACATCTAAAATTGTCAAGTACTCTTTCAAAACCCTTTCATTGTAATGAATGCAAATTGTGTAGGTCAAAGAAATTGCCTTTTCAAATGTCTAGTTCACTGGCTCATAAACCATTGGAATTACTTCATATAGACCTTTGGGGTCCATGCCATGTAGCCTCAGTTTCTGGTTGTCTATACTATGCTAATATAATAGATGAATATTCTAAGTTCTGTTGGTTGCTTCCAATATCTTCAAAATCTGAATTCAAGTTTGAATTTGTATCTCTAGTTACTAGACTAGAAAATTTGTTATCCACCAATGTTATTACAATAAGAATAGATAATGGTGGTGAGTTCCTGAATACCTTCTTAAGATCTTCTGTTCAACTAAAGGAATCACACATCAACTGACATGTCCGCATACACTAAAACAAAATGGTGTAGCGGAAGTTAAACAGAGACATCTTTTAGAGATCACTAGAACCTTTCTATGTCAGTCAAAAATTGTCAGCATGTTATTGGGTGGATACAATACAAACTGTAAATTTTGTTATAAATCGATTGCCAACAAAATCCATTCAGTTTTTGTCACCTTATGAACTATTGTTTGGCAAGCCTCCTGCATATGAGTTGTTTAAGGTTTTTGGATGTTGCTGCTTCCCATGGTTGAAACCGTATTCCACTAACAAGCTAGAACAGAGAAGTAGACATTGCATTTTTCTTGGGTATAGCCTAACTCACTAAGGGTACCGGTATCTTGATCCTACAACAGGCACGGTCTTTATTTCTAGGCATGTCTCATTTGATGAGACCACTTTTCCATATTCATTCTTAATGAATTCAGATCATGGTCAACCAACCACAGATATTGCATTAATAGATTCAGCTTTTCAGTCAGATCCATCTAGTAATCCAAATATGATCAAAGATCCTCTGTCAGAAACATCTTCAGCTGTCAATAATCATCTGATGCTAACCAGGTCCAAGACAGGAAATAGCAGGCCCAAAGCTAACTTCTCAACAAGGTATCCACTGACTGTTGCTCTATTAGGTGAGATAGTATCCATACCAACTTGCATTTGTATAGCTCACAAAGACCCTGTCTGGAGAACAACAACCAGAAATGAATATAACGCTCTCATAGAGGCAGGCACATGGGAACTAGTAGACTCACCAGGCCAAAATAATGTAGTGGGCTGCAAATGGGTTTTTCATGTGAAATACAACCCAGATGGATCAATAAACAGACACAAAGCCCGGTTAGTAGCAAAGGGATACCATCAACAACAAGGCTTAGATTGTGAGGAAACCTTTAGCCCGGTGGCAAAACCAGCAACAATAAGGGTAGTATTAGCTCTTGTGGTTCAGTTTGATTGGAAGCTACATCAACTTGATGTATCAAATGCCTTTCTACATGGTGATCTTAAAGAAGAAGTATACATGGCCCAGCCACCAGGCTATATTGATTCAACCAAGCCCAATGCAGTATGTCTACTTCACAAAGCCATATATGGGCTTAAACAGGCACCAAGGGCCTGGTACGAAAAGCTAAGCCAAAGTCTCATCAAATTGAACTTTAAGCATTCACAGGCTGATTCATCATTATTTGTACATCACTCAGAATCTCTTATCACAGTTGCCCTGATCTATGTAGATGATATAGTGCTAACAGGCAATTCGGAAAACCATCTACTTCACGTAATTAAGGAACTACAACTCAGTTTTCCGATTAAAGATTTAGGAAATCTAAATTTTTTCTTAGGCCTGGAAGTTAGCAGATCAACTGGGTCATTATTTCTTGGCCAACAAAAATACGCATTGGACATGTTGGTAAAACATAATATGGATGAGTCCAAGCCCTGTCAGACTCCATTAGCAGCTTCAGTTTCACTGAGTAAAACATCAGGAGATTTGTTGGAAAATCCCACAGCTTATCGATCATTGGTAGGATCCCTTCAATACTTGACTTGGACACGACCGGATATCTCATTTACCGTCAACTTGGTCTTTCAATTCATGCACGAGCCGCGAACAACACATCTTGAGGCTGCAAAACGAATTCTTCGATACATAAAGCGGACTATCCAGCATGGTCTTTTGTTCACAAAGGGATCAACTATTCTAACAGGATACTCCGATGCAGACTGGGCAGGTTCAATTGATGGCCGACGATCAACAGGAGGATATGCAATCTTCTTGAGATCTAATTTAGTAGCTTGGTCATCTAGGAAGCAATCGACAATGGCTAGATCGAGCACGGAGGCCGAATATCGGACATTAGCTCACACTGCGGCAGAGGTAGTATGGGTGTGCACATTCTTTAAGGATTTACACTTTCATCCAACAGGAACACCAAGAATAGGCTGTGACAATATCAGTTCAATAAGCTTAGCATCAAATCCTGTACATCACTCTCGAATGAAGCATGTTCACATCGATTATCATTTCGTCCGTGAACTAGTCCATGATCATTCTCTTGAGGTCTTCTATGTCCATACAATACAACAACTAGCGGATATATTCACTGAATCTCTACCGAGTCCTAGATTCATTTCAGATGCAAGCTCAAAGTTATTACACAACCTATGAGCTTGAGGGGGGATAACAGCTATACAAGATCCCATGATTGATGACATGGCTGAATGGCAGGCTGTCTAGGATGTATGCTAGGCTGTAAGCCAAGCTGTACATGTATATATAGTTAGTGTCTATATTCATTGTATTAAAAGAAAGAAAGAGAAAGAAAGTTAATGAGAATTCACAGTTTCTGTTATCAGCACACCAAAGTTTAGTTATCTACTAGAATGTAGGAAATTGACCACCATAATGGTTGCTTTCTCTATAATTAGGCCACTATAGTGCTTGTTTTTAATACCTTCGACATGCTTTGTTGTAGGAAGATAAATAAAGTTGACAAGTAAAACTAATTTTATTTTGTAAACTAAATCACCTTTATATTCATAAAGGAAAATGAGACATGAAAAAACGAGAAAAAGAGTATCAAGAAAATAAAATAGATATTTGATCAAAATTATTTATGTACACTTTTAATGGAAATTTAGTGTATGAGGGTAAAGTTGAAATAAAAAATTCCAACTTCACTTCATTACGTTTTTGCCCCCATATTTATTTATATAATCTTTTAATCAACATATAAAAGTAGGGGTATATCTTAAATAAAATGTTCAACTTCAACTAAATGATGCTTCCTTTAAATAAGGGGTTTATAGTATACAATTTTTTTTCTTTATTAATTAAAAGTTATCCCATTAATCGCCAAGAGGCAAAAATCATCCAAAGGAAAAGGAAAGACACTAAAAACTGACACAAATAAATCAAAAAACTAAAACGACACAGAAGACCAATATTATTAAGACTTATAGTACATAACATAAATCATGCTTAAATATTTTGGCATGTCATTAAAAATTTCAACTTCACCACTGCCCAAACAAGCTCCCCTTTTGGCTAACTTGTCTGCATAAAAGTTTACCTTTCTATAGACATACCCAGAACAAATTCTCCTAAGAATTTTTATAATACGCTGCCATCTAGACTTCACTACCCACAACACACTATTCCTATATAAACTCTATAAAACACATAAAGAATCAAACACAACCTTGAAATTATGAAATCCTCGGTCATGCATTTATTCTGGAGCTATTATAATTGCCACCTTTTTGTTCCCAAATGTGTCGTATGTCAAAAGTTGTAGAAGATGATGTTTTAGAGTTTATGAAGTCTTCTTATATATCTCCAACAATTCTAGGTTTTCGAATCCTATTGGGACCAAGTTTCTTTAATTTAGAATTCAAAACGCGTCAAAGAAATACCATGCGTCTTGCCACCATCGACGAGCCAAAAAATGAAGTTTTTCTCTACTCAAAAGTGTCCACAATCAGCACATATGGTTCCCACGTATTGGCCGATTGGTGAGGTCCAAAAACAAGAGTTTTTTTGTTTAAAAAAATGGTCAAAATCGGCAGATATAGTTTCCACATATTTTTCGATTGTTTACCTGGACAACTCATTTTTGTCTCGATATTTTTGCTCATATCTTCTACGTACGACGTCGGAATGGCCTCGTCTTTCGATCGGATTCGTCTTTTCGTTCTCTAAAACATACTGGTAAATAATTTTGCATTTGAACATGTTTCACTTGGTCTTTGATTCTTCTTTACTTGTATTATTTCACTTCATTAACATTTAAGTGTATATATCACTTCTTTTTGTTGATTCGTCCTAACAAAGGATATAAAATAGAAAACAATAGTAATATAATGCAATTCATAAGAAAACTAGTAAAATAAACGCATGAATTCGATAAAAAAATAATGTAGAATATGCACTTATCAACGACATTTTTATTTCATAAAAAAAGATATTTGTATTTAGATCATAATCTTGGGCATGCGGTTATTTGAGTTGGCAATTTACATGTTGATGGCTTTGGGCCGCTGAACTGTCACATCGATGGGTCAACTGCGGTACAGGGTTTTCTTTTAGCTAGTAAAAAAAATCCCCCCACCATGATGCCGTGGGTTTCAATCGCATACTTCCTGGTACGACAACCAACTGTCTAACGAACTCATATATTGAACACTTACAAAGTAATAAAGTAGGTTAACTTATATATGTACGTTAGTAACTGTAGTTACATGTGAAAATTAAAAACATCCAATATCGTTAATGATAAGTACATAATTTACATATTTTAAGTATCAGTTCCTTATACTTATTTGTAGATTTTATGTGAATTATTGTGTATTATTATTTTTGTAGTTTATATCTTTTGTTAGGTTGGAAGAATCGCCAAAGACCAGGTGTAACTCGTACGAATCTAGGCTTTCCTATTTTACTAAGGGATAGCCAAGTTTTTAAATGCTGTTAAAAAGCACCAACTATTATACTAAGGGCTGCCAACTTTGGGAAGTCACTAATGGCACCAGCCATTCTGATAGGGGGCCCATCATCTTCTTCCTCGAGAAGTCTCCGTTCAAACAGAGAGTTCATGACAGTGACCGATGGAAGGTAAGAACAGGTTTAGTGGCAGTGATGGCTGTTGGTCTGTGATTGCTACAAGGGCTGAGAAAATTATAATACATGGAGTTGATGTCGAGAGTGGAGATGCTGAAGCCTTAGCGGATTAATCGTGTCTGATATAATTAATGATGGATTGAAGAGATTCTCGGTTTTGAATATGTCACTGGGTTCTCGGGGTTATTATAAAACATGGGTTGTTCTCGGAAGATAGTTTTTAGCCGAGATGATGGCTGTTGGTGACGAACTCGATTGAATCTGTTGATGACAGTTAATGACAGATGAAGAATGTAGATGGAATTTTGTTTCGCTGCCATTGGTGGTGATTGATGACAGGTGAATGAAGGTGTTGTTGGAGGCTGTGATGAACTTGAATCAGCCAGAAGGAGTTTCTGCCATTGCAGAATTCGATAGGAACTGGTTCACTGTTTCCGTGACTGTTGAGATTTGAAATCAGGGAGATGGGTAAGAGACTGTGTGAGGCGGAGCTGAAGGTGTATTAGGAAGCAAAAGATAAAACACAGACAGATTGAGTTTAGAGCTATGTTACTACACTGAGACTCGAGCAATGGTTGAGCTATGGACATAAGATGGGTGGCTCGAGCTGAGATGATCACAGAGAATTTGAACATTACAGGGAACTTGAGTTTGATTTGGAGTGAGTTTCTTGATCGAGAATTCAGCTGAGCATTCGATGGATAAGTTTGAGATTAACAGGGATTGAAGAGAGTTATCTGTTAGGAGAAATACTCTCACGCGTGAAGGAAAAGATGGGCATTTGGTACAGCAGAATACATCGAATTTGATGTAAACTTAAATGTTAAGAAGACACATTGGTCCTCCTGGGTCTAGCAGAGATTATAGCCAATCAGAATTCGAGTAAGCTCAATAAAAGGTACTCTGCACGACACTGTATCATAGTCCCTTAGTTTTCAACTCGGAAAACTCTTCCCACCGACCTTCATTCCTTATCTGATCAGGTAGTTGCCGTGTGCAACAATATCGTTCTTAGCCTATATAAAGGCTATAGGTAGCCGCACTTAGATGAAAAAATACACAGGAAAAAAAGGGCATAGAACTTTAGGTACACATAGAATACGAAGATAGAAAAAGACAGAGAAGTCTTCACATATTTCCTGTCGCCGAAAATCAACAGGAGAAGAAGGGTTTAATTTTCGATTTCAATTATAATTATTTTTTTAATCAATTTTAATGGCTTTTAAAGTCATGTCTAGCTAAATTTCTTTGTTAAGGTGAAAGGATGAACTTGTAGAGATAGATTTACTTGTGTTTCAAAACTAGGGTTTTCAACTTTAAAAGCTTAATGTTAATGTTTTGTCTCTCTTTCAATATTTTACTTTCTCAATGATTTTTCATGTTCTATGTCATGCATAGTTCATCATTTGATTAGTAGAAGAACTCGTTGACCCTTTCACGATAATCGTTTTATGAATATTCTTTGACTTTTTATGCCACGTATACCTAGTATTTCAAAATTCTACCTTAGGTTGAGAACAAACAATTTTTTTTGAAAATTCTTTTCGTCGATTCTTAAACGAAATATCTTTCGTGTATTAGTAGCTAGATTTTCTATTTTGTACGAGTAAAATCGATACCCTTTGTGATGAACGCAAGTAAACCCATTCTACAACGGATTCCCGAAACCTCAACGCTTTTCTATTATTGATTTCAATCTTCGTTAAATAGTTTTAATTCATTCATTAATTTAATTCTTTATTTTAAAAATATGAAAAATATTCTTAGACTCGAAATTTACTTAAATTAATTAGTATAAGTCACACTCCTCGTGGGAACGAACCATATTTGCTATTGTCTACATCTTTCGATACTGTGCGCTTGCGGTTAAACAAAGTCGGTTTTCCGGCGCATCAAGTTTTTGGCGCCACTGCCGGGAAGTTTTTTTTTTAGGTTTGATTTTTTAGTTTAAATTCTGTTTTTAATATTAGTTTTATTTTTAGATTTTTATTATTTTGTCCTATTTTACGTTTTTTGGGTATTTCTCTTTTGCTATAGGTTTTGGAGCGAAAACAAAAAGAATTGAGCCAAATATTTTGGTGATTAAAAGACTTGGAGTAAAGTTAAAGCTAAAAGAACGGAAAAGAAAGAAAGAGTTTATTTTTATTTAACTTACTTTTTGGGTTTTTATGTATTATTTTAATTTAGAAAATCTGTATTAGGAAATTTTTAATTGTTTTTGTAATTTTCTTTTATCTTTGGAAATTTTTAGACATTATTTTTATTTTTAAACCCTACGGAAGGGTAGTATTAAATATAAACTGCACATGGAAGGACGACAATTACGATATTGTCTCAGCCCCTTGGGTTCGTACACTCACACAGAAGTCAGTGGCCCGAGTCAACTTCAACGGTTCATCGCCGTCAGGTATGGGAGGTAAAACTCTATCAATCCACGAAACCCCTGTGATGGAATTTTAATAATGGTAAATAAAGTATCGTTCGCTCGAACTTGTGAAGATTGAATTTAGATTTAATAAATTAATTTTAAACTAAAAATATACACAAAATATGAAAATAATATTAATAAATACTGAGGTTATGGATTTCACCATTAACCAATTAAAGTGATTCAAACTAATTAATATTCATACAATTCTTATATTTAATTTGATTCTAAAATATTGCAATAAGTAGATTTTCAAAATAACAATTGTATAACAAAAGCATGGAACATCTAAAACCTAGGCCAAAGCATGTACCATCTAACGAAATCACAACTGCTTAACAAAAATCATTAAAACAAATTTCAACCAAGGCAAATAATCATAAAAGAAATTGCAAAAATTAATTAAAATAGAAATATACCACTTTTATTGAAACAATGGTTTCCCCCGTCACCTCAGCATATGGGGTTTAGCTCATCTTGCTCAAAACACCCTCAAAAGTTTGGCATATAGCTCAAAGTGTTTGAAAATAATGTGAACAATGAGTTTGTAACGTTTATAAAAGTTACAGACTCACTGTAACAGAGGTATAACTGTTTCACCGAAACTAAATGTTGCAAATGAAGATAAACGTTACAAAGTTAAAAGCTTTAGCAACGTAATCTTCAAACTTTTGGCCACGGAAGCTTCAAACTTTTCGCAACAAAATCTTCATCTTTTTCATCATGATCACGAGCACATTTTTTCTGGATTTCTGATTCTTCGTTTTTGGACTCTCCAGACCCCCCCCCCCCCCGTAACTCTTCTTAGACTCTTCTATTTATACTTGCACGATCAAACCACTCCAAATCTTCACAGATTCTTCTCAATCAATGAGAAAATATTTTCGGTATTTTCTTTTTCTCCTGCTGTTAATTCTCGGTGATTTTGTTGTTGTTATTTTCTTCCTACAACTCATGAATAATACTTTCTTGATATCTCAAACCGTAAGAAGATAATATCTCATTTAACTGATTTTCAAGAAATACCCGAGATTATTTTCCCTTCCCTTTTTACGGCAAAATTCGTGATATTGAGAGATTCTGTTCTATTCTATAACTCTTTCAATCGTGTACAACTCTAAGTAACTAAAGTAAGAAGATACTGTTGACTTAACACCTAAAAATTTTCTCATCAAATATCACACGAATAAGATTTATGGTTTCCCTCCATTTCAATTTTCAAACGAGAAAGAATGGGTGCCTCAACTGGTGGGTGCCTTTAACAAATAGGGTGCCCTTATCCAAATTAGGGGTGCCTTTAACAATTTTTTAGCCAATTTTTCACAATTATTTATTTCTCAAAAATACCTACAAACACAATGAAAATGCAATATTAGTACAAAATAAGGACTAACAAGAATAGAGAAGTGAGATCAAATTAGACACAAATATGTGTCTATCACCCTGCAAGTGGATTTTCTGTATTTCTTCGTAATGCATATATGTTGAGGACTGAATACAAATTTATTTTCTAGTAAAAGGCAAGAACTGACCATACAAGATAAGGACTCGGATTTCATCACCGTTTCCTTCTTTCCCGCTTTAGGAACACGTTACCAAACGCGAACCTAAGCTTAAAATTTTGATTAGAAAGAGACCGATAGGGTAACGAGCTTATAGGAAAGTCATTCAAAATGACTGAATTGGTTACTCTGTTAGCCTAACTCAAAGTTCAGGAAAATTATTTTAAGAAGATTCGAGCCGCCTTGTAACCCAAGGAAACGTTGCCAAATAGACATGGTTATCAAATCTCCTTAGAGCTTATCATGTTTCTATTCGACTTAATCAAATTCGGATCGTTCTAATAGGTTTGCTAAAACTGTAACTAGTTGCCTTTTGAAAGAATAGAAGCTGGTCTAGAAACAATCTAAGTGGAGTCATCATGCTTTTTGTTTGCTAGATTCAATAGGTTTGATTTGGTTGAGTCAGCCTTGCTTTTGATTGTTTAGAATTCCCTTCCAAGTTTTCCGTCTGGTACCATTCTTAGTTTGAAGAGCGCCTTTGGAATCATTGACGGGTGAAAAGTAAGTAATATTTGATATTCTCGCAAAGCTTTTACAAGGTGAGTTATTGGGTAAATTTTGTTTTGCATTATGGATTCCAGTGATTTGGCTTCTTTTATTGCATTTTGGAATATTTCTAAAAGAGATGAGAAAGAGGAGTTATCTTATAGTTCACTTGGGGAATATGCATATACACCTTCTTATTATCAGGAACCTAGGAGAGAAGAGTGTGTAAATAATGATTGGAATTATTCTCATGGGTATGATCATTCCGGACCTTGTGAAGGTTATGATTATTACCAACCTTACCCAGGTTATGAGTCATATTATACTAATTCTAATTATTATTCACACACGTGTAATTCACAGTATGAGAGAGATGATCAATCATACTGTGAACCATTTGCATAATTCTTAACTAGGATTGAACAGTGTTGTCATGACATGGTCAAATCTAGTGAGTTACTTGCGACTAAAATGGATGAAAGATCTTCTCAATTTAATAAAAGAATTCTTGAAATTTTGCAATGAGCAGATGATTTTCCTCTATATAATGCTTCAAGTTCTGATTTTTATGATTCTCATGATATTAATAATGAAATCGTTAGGATCGATGAATCTTTGTGCTTTGAGAATGATGATGAACTTGACACTTGTGATTATAGGAATAAAGATATGGTTACGATATCTGAATTTGGTATATCTTGTTCCACTCTATATTATACTGATGATTATTCGACTAAATATTCAGATGATGATGACGATTTAGGAGAACCTTTTTATACAGGGGATACTATTGTCGAATTTAACGACTCAGAGGAAGTGGATGTGAAAATTGATATACCTTCTAATCATGTGAATTATGAGATTCATACCGGTCACCTAGAAGAGGATGATAATGATCCAATTACTCCTGAAACTGATGTTGCGTTGAATTATTGTTTCACTGATCCATCTAATGCTTTTATATGCTTATATAAATGATGAGGAGATTTATTATGGCCAAACTATTGATTTTGCTGAAATTGAACCACTAAATGTATGTTTAGTTCAATTTGCAGATTCCGATGATCCGATACTTATTGACATTGTTAATGCATTGCGTCCTCAAATGGTTGATGAAGATAACACAACCATGGAAGTAATTTCTGCGGACTTAGAACCTGATTTAGGGTACATAAAAAGTGTTAAAATATCTCAACAATCTTTACTTATAATTCGTGGGTCTGATTTTTTTGTGTTACTATGAATAAATGTAAAAGTCGGAAGTTTGCTCTTTTGAACCTTAAGGTTGAATTCACTTTATTTATCTTTATTGGTATTAATCAATCTAGTGTTTGCAGGTTCATATTTGTAGCAAAACTTATATATTGGGATGATCCCCAACTTTTAAGACTTTATATTTATGCTTGGAAACTGACTTTTTAGTACCATTATAATTTTGTTTGAGATTAATTGCGGTGTTAGCAGGGAAACAATTATCATTCGTTTCATGGGAGTCAATCCATCATGTTTGTTTCCTTCACTTTATATTTTATATTAGTTGTTTACTTTTTACATGTCATATTAAGAATTTCCCAGCTTGATTTCTACATTGTATGATTCAATTTACATTGAGGACAATGTAAAGTTTAAGTGTGAGGGAGTGATTAACCATATAGAGTTCTTAAGTATTCAGTTTTTAGGCAGAAAATTTTCAACTTTCTTGTAATTATTTGCATGAAACCTCCAACTTATAGATATTTTAGAGTCACTTAGTATACTTTTAGCTACGTTTACATACGGAGTTCTTACCGAAATAACTGAACTTAGAAGTATTAGGGAACTATATTCAGGTTTCTTAGTTATTGAGAGGCTAGAGATGACAAAAAGGGACTTAAACTACCGCTGGAGAGTTCACTATTAGAGTTGTTGATCATTCAATACCCTGAGTGAGGCACCAAACCTTCAATTGTCAGTTTAGAGTGTTTCATCTGCGTAAATTCCGGGTAGAATGATGAGCTACCCAACCTCGCACCATTTCAGCACTACTTTTTGATCTCTTGAGTGCTGTTTCTATCAATCATGATGGTGTTATCAGAATTGCTAACTCTATCTTGTAGTCTTGTTTACAGTTGACATCATTCTCTCGACAACAACAGGTCCATAGAAACACCATCAACAAGCGGAGCATTACAAATTTGAAGAAAGTTGAAGACGTTCAAGGTTTACAAGCAACACAACAAGAGAAAAATTCAGATTAAGTGAAGTAACAATAAAAGGGAGAAGAATTTTATATCATAGTTGAAGACTAAGTACAAGAGCGGAAAAATCAAAAGAAGTGGATTTTTATGAAGTTTATGATACCGAGACAATACGAGTTGTGAAGATTCAAGTGGTAAAGTCCTTTCCTCATGACCAGATTAGTTTCATTGTTATTCTTTTAGTTTGTATCTCACATTTCTTTCCAAAAAAAAAAACTGAAAAAAAGAAAAGAAAAAATATTTGTATTTATTGCTTTAGTATATATTTGTTTTTGTTTTCATTCAATAAGGCCTTGGGGAAGAAGAAATCTATAAAAAAAAATTAAGCAACAAGAGTTTGAGGAAAAATTTTATAAATTGTCATATTTCTACGAAGTTCAAGAGTTCATCATCCACAGTTGAAGTCGAAGACCAAAGATGTTTCTATTGGACGCTGTGAGAGTGGTGCTGATTGTAGATTGGATGAGAAGGTGAGTAAGCATTCCCATCCTCGCATAGTGGTTGATTTCCTTTCGTAGAGATCATCAGAAAACAGGTATATTCGTCCCACGTTTCTTTGGGATATTCAGATATAATTCGAAAGTATTTTCCATCCCACCATTCAACGTATGCAGGATTTTTATCTTCATTCCTGCCTGCACACATGAGAAACATAAAGTGCGTCATTTGAGTGTCAAATTCATAAAACCCTATTGGTGAGGCCGAAACATTCAGTCAAGAGTTAAGCATGAAAATAATGTTCTAAAAGGGAATAATTTTCAACTACCAGGTTGCATTCATAAAGTGCGTCCTTTGAGTGTCAAATTCATAAAACCATATTGTTAGGTTGCATCTCTAAAAGAAGTGAAATTGAGCTTTACAAGGGAATAATTTCCAACTATCAGGTGTAACTCTTTCAAATCCAGGATTTCTTGTCATCATCACATTGAGAATGAAGAAAAAAATCCAACGGCGAAAGAATAAAGTCATTTCGACTTCGTATGAGAAAGTTATAAGCAAAACAAGAACTAAGAGCAAATTGGTCATTTTCGAGAAACTGCTATTGTCAACCCATTGTATGTTAAGGAACATGTTTCAAGAGGAGTTCTAAACACAGTCAGGTATTTTATTAAGGGATATCCAAGTTTTTAAATGCTGTTAAAAGCACCGACTATTATACTAAGGGATGCCAACTTTGGGAAGTCACTAATGGCACCAACCATTCTAATAGGGGGCCCATCATCTTCTTCCTCGAGAAATATCTGTTGAAATAGAGAGTTCATGACAGAAATCTCGAGATGAGATGATCACAGAGAATTTGAACATTACAGGGAACTTGAGTTTGATTTGGAGTGAGTTTCTTGATCGAGAATTCAGCTGAGCATTCGAAGGAGAAGTTTGAGAATAATAGGGATCGGAGAGAGTTATCTGTTAGGAGAAATACTCTCACGCGTGAAGGAAAATATAGGCATTTGGTACAACAGAGTACATCGAATTTGATGTGAACTTAAATGTTAAGAAGACACATTGGTCCTCCTGGGTCTAGCAGAGATTATAGCCAATCAGAATTTGAGTAAGCTCAATTAAGCTACTCTGCACGATGCTGTATCATAGTCACTTAGTTTTCAACTCGGAAAACTCTTCCCACCGACCTTCATTCCTTATCTGATCAGGTAGTTGCATGTGCAATAATATCGTTCTTAGCCTATATAAAGTCTATATGTAGCCGCACTTAGATGAAAAAATACACAGGAAAAAATGGCAGAGAACTTTAGATAATTAGAGAAAACTAGAGATGGAGATAGAAAAAGGTAGAAAAGACTTCACATATTTTCTGACGCCGAGACCCAACATGAAAAGAAAGGTTTAGTTTTCGATTTTAATTATAATTATTATTTTCTTAATTAATTTTAATGGCTTTTAAGAAAGTCATGTCTAGCTAAATCTCTTTGTTAGGGTGAAATGATGAACTTGTTGAGATAGATTTACTTGTGTTTCAAAACTAGGGTTTTCAACTAAAAAAGCTTAATGTTAATGTTTTGTCTTTCTTTCAATGTTTTAATTTTTCAATTATATTTCATGTTTTATGTCATGCATAGTTCATCGTTTGATTAGTAGAAGAACTCGTTGACCCTTTCGTGATAATCGTTTTATGGATATTCTTTGACTATTTATGCCACGTATACTTAGCACTTCGAAATTCTACCTTAGGTTGAGAACAAACAATTGTTTTTGAAAATTCTTTTCGTGGATTCTCAAACGAAATATCTTCCGTGTATTAGTAGCTAGATTTTCTATTTTGCACGAGTAAAATCGATATTCTTTGTGATGAACGTAAATAAACTCTAATCTACAACGGATTCCCGAAACCTTAACGCTTTTCTATTATTGATTTCAATCTTTATTAAATAGTTTTAATTCATTCATAGTTTAATTCTTTATAAAAATCGGAAAAACATCTTTTGATCTGAAATTTACTTGAATTAATTATTATAAGTAATACACACTCCTCATGTGAACAAATCGTATTTGTTTTTGTTTATATCTTTAGACACTGTGCGCTTGCGGTAAAACAAAGTCGGTTTTCCGATGCATCAGTTAATTACTCAAAGATCTTTTTTTTGGTTTCGAAAAACACATTTGTTCTTTATGAATATAATATGTAATATGTGACTGAAATTAAACCCATATTAAAACGTTAAAACTCCCCGTTAGTGTATAAAAATAGTTGTCAAATAAAAGAAAAATGATGTATTCATCATACGTGCAATTATAATCTACGATTTTAACTCGTAATACAAAAACAAAGTAAAATTGAGTAATCAAAGCGTCTGAAGTAAGCTTTTCATCGTTTTGTTTCCAAGTTGAGTTTTTCACGATCTAAACCTTAACTCGTGGCATAACAATTGACTCAAATACAATTTTATTTTGTTTTGTATTTAATGCCCTTTATGTTTCATGAATAACTATAGTCTTATGAAATACCCTTGGATGTATTGTTAGTGTCCAAAAACATGATATCTACCGTACTAATAATATTGATCAGAACAACCACTTTCATAAAAATATTATTCTTTATATACCATGTCAATGTTGTTTCACGATATGTCACTTAATCATGTTTGACTCATTTATACTCTATACGGGTTAATCCCTTTAAGATTATGGAAACCACCATGGATAACAATTGTGGAGCGTGATGAGTACCTGATTTATAAATATAAATTTAATATTTGGTTATTTGGTTTATTATAAGTTTTTACTAAGCAAAATAATAAGTATGGTATTGTATTAGATTTATATTAAAATGATATGTTTTAAGGGAAGTGGAGATGTTTTTGTCAGTCATAAGAGTTTTTCCTCTTAAAGAGTATAACTTTAGGAATCAGTTTTAGAGTTTTAATAGGGCTAGTATTAAGATTTCTTTATTATCTTTCAAAGTTATGCATGTAAGCTATAAATATAAGTTATAAGTTCATTGTTTTATCAATGACATAAATATCAAGAAAATTATTACTATTTGGTTTACTGATTCTTTGAATTATGAACCTTTGAGATTGTTTCTGCTTGACGTCGTTAAGAAATTATCGTTTCTTATAAAAAAAAATTTTATTGGAGGAATTCTTTCATATCCCGTTTTAAGCGACTCTGTTAATCTGTTACCATTCCTATTATTATCACCCCATCCATTACCATTGTCTTTTAACAGATAAGGCTTCACCTAATATTTACTCGTCATCTAGACCGAGAAAAAATTAAATAAGTAGGTGTTTTTGGGTGAAAACAAATGTACGGTAAATACTTTCAAGTAGGTTCGAGAGATCAAGCTCGAACAGGACGAGCCTAAACCAAGAAATGACCGTTCACGTCCTGCTTCGATTACAAAGATGGAAAGAACTTGGGTAGGTCTTAGGGGAGGGAAGCAAAGAAGGTTAAGAAAATATCAGTGTGATAATGTTTGAAGAATAAAATGTATTCTCTGAGAGGAATCGTTAATTCTGTAGGTTTTGTTTCTCGAGACTGAGTATCTTGTCTTTTTTGTTTCGAATAGATGAGAATCATCTATTTATAGTTTAGAGGAGACACACTGATTTCTCGTAAGTCGTAGAAGTTAATGAGAGATGGAGAAGTGATGATTATGGAGATTATAGTGGGGTAGTGCCCGGAAAGTAGGGAAGACCTGTCTGACCACTACTCCTCATCCTCTCAACTGCTCTGTAACCAACTTCTTGTTGCCTTCTTGTTCGCGGAGGTGGTGCCACCACCCATGATTGTCGTAGACCGCCAGACCAATAACTTAATGAGAATCCTCCCATGTTGTATTTTTTATCTCGTGGAAATAGTAGAGTCATAAGCCCCTATTGTTTTGATTATGTCAAGTCAAGTCAAGTCAAATGACTTACTAAGTTAGTGAGGAAAGTTGTGCTACTCACTGTATTGATAGTAACACTGATTAGTATCGAGTCTGGGAATTTTAATGGTCATGTTACTTGTTTGAAAATAACATGGCATATTTAATGGCTAAGTATTAGCTCAGAAGTGACTTATCGTAAGTCTGAGAGGCATCTTAGGCCAAACATTGTAGAGGGCTTCTTAAGCAAGAAGACCTATTAGAATTTATATAACACTTGATGTTGGACACATATTGAGAAGAAAGGCGTATTTATGAGAAAACTAGCTAGCAAAGCTAACACTAGTTACTTAGCGCAAATAAGAATGTGCTAACTCTTTTAATATAAAAGGCTAGTGTGCTAATGTCCCAGGATTAAGACCAATATGCACAAATTCTAGTAAATATCAATCGTACTAGGGATAGGAGGCTAGTATCAAGAAGGTTTGAAGTTAGCACTTCAATTGTATAGTTAGCACTAAAGTTTTAGCATTACTGTACTTGTGGATGAGTCGCTAAGTATGAACGCGTTATGCTAAGAGGCGTGTTAGAGCTAGAGACTCATTGGCTAAGTCATGGAGGACGCTAGGGATGTATTGGCTCTTATTGGGCATGTTAGAGAAGCTAGAGACGTATTAGCCACCATGGGGCGCACTAACCTTTGGTTAGAGATGCGTAGGAGCAAGGACGCATAGGAGAGGCTATGGCGCTGAGGCTAGCAGCGACACATAGAAGAGGTTGGGACGTCACGGAAGAGGTGAGACGCGCTGGAGTCCAAGGGCGCCAAGGAGAAGCTAATAGGCGTACTGGAGCTAGGTTATTACTCGGAGATGCGCCGAATTATTACAACATCAGTGCTAGGGACGTGCTCGAGATTTGTCTAGGGACGAATATGAGTCAATGGCACCAAGGAGAAGTCCAAGGATGTTGAGGCTAGATAGAACGCTGAGGAGCTGGACGCGACTGGAAAATCAAGGACGCAAAGGAGAAGCTAAGGGCGCCAAAGATCTAGGGACGTGCTTGCCACTATGGGACACATTGGTCTTCTCTATCTAGACACGCTAGGAATCCAGAGACGCGTCGGCCTTGGCTAGAAACGTGTTAGTCATTGTGACGCGCTAAGCATGGCTGAGAGAAGTTAGTGCCTTTGGCGCTAAGGTTAGTGTTAACACTTTTAGTGCTAAAATCGAAGTGCTAAGGTAGTGATATGCTATCTAAGACCTCATTAGGCCAATATGTGCTATATAAGACCATTTTAGGTTAGTAAGCACTTCTCAGGTGCTAGGGTTTAACGTCAAGAAAGTTAGCGCTTAACATGGCTAACAGGCGCCAATTCAGTGCTAAGCCAAATTGATAGTGCTATCTTAGGGATAATATGAGAAAAGGCTAGGGTTAGTCTAGTTCAGTGGTTAAATGCATCTTTTATGTTATTGTTTCTTGATTGTGGCGCATCTGAGAGGAGTGACGCATAATTTATAGCTTATATTTAAGCAAAGTGCTAAAGTAGCATATTGGTGCTCAAAAGATCAATTTGAGGAGCATT
This sequence comes from Papaver californicum, assembly GCA_023531435.1. Classification (NCBI taxonomy): domain Eukaryota; kingdom Viridiplantae; phylum Streptophyta; class Magnoliopsida; order Ranunculales; family Papaveraceae; genus Papaver; species Papaver californicum. The sequence continues at coordinate 892,368 of JAJJMC010008370.1, read as the reverse complement.
CTTTGCAAATGAAGTGTTAAGCTATAATGTATTTCAGGGTTTAAGAATTAGCTATTCCCGAGTTTAATGGATGTTGCTAGAACATCGATACACATTTGAGGTAAGTTCAAGGAATTCAACCGTGGAATTTATGCGACTTGAGACTAGTTCGATATGGCATGAATATTATGAGTATTGATGAGGCTAGAAAGCCAATTAAGAATGCTTAGAAAGAACATGTACTCTTAATTCTCTTTCGGAATATAAGTAGAGACGCAATATTATATATTAAGCATATGCGCATAAATATGCACATATATATTTTGTTGCTTAGCAAAAGGGCAATTATACAATTGTATCCCTTGTCAAAAACTCACCATCTATAGTAAGGTACTGCCAAACTCATCCCCTTCAATGTTATTTATTTTCATAACCTCCGTGGGAAAGCTAAGTGTCAATGTTTGCTTCGTTTGTTAGGTACCCTTTTTTAAGTAATTAATAGCCTCTTTTGAGTAATGAAATATGTTAGCTTTCCATTCTTGATTATGAAGAAATATAAAGAAGGGAAGACCAACTGAATGACTCATCCCCATCTCTTTACCACTGGGGAAAAAACTTTCACACTATAAAAATAACAATGATCCTTATTGTAAACTTTGCAACAATGAAGTTCTGGAAGATGACTTATATTTGTTTACCAACTGCTCTTTTACAAATTCCACATGCTTTGCATTCTTATTACATTTTATGTTTAGTCTGGATCATATATAACAATAATATCTCATCTAGGTTAAAAGTTGGATAAATGAAAAAGTTTTTAAGATACAGTCTGAAGAAAAAAAATTCTTTCATATATAGAAATGAAGCTATCTTTGAAAAACTCTGCTGACCCAAGTAGATCTACTTGGACTACAAAAATATTTATGTTGGAACACCTAAAAAAAATCAGTTAATGAACCATAATAATATGAATTATGATTGGTATAACAGTCTTGATGCCTCTTTTCTCAGAAGCTAATTTCTCTAGGGACATTGCTATCTATATTGCTGACAAAACAGGGAACATAATGTTGTGTAAGGCAGGAGATAGATGGGATGTGATAGACACATTTTAGTGTCTAAATTACACCTTAATTTCTAGTGAGTTAGTATTCAATTTTGTGTCTATTACGTGTTTTTATGCTTTTGTAGGTACATTAGAAGAATAAAGATTTGTGGAAAAATTGGCTTAAAAATGGATCAAGACACCCACACT
>JAJJMC010008370.1:854788-891124 GCA_023531435.1 Papaver californicum | reverse complement strand
AAGCCAAGAAGAACGGGGAGAATAGCTTAGAATTGAAGTTTCGGAGTTGCCGGAATTATGACCGGAATACCCACGATCCGGCCACTGCTGCTGTCGCCGGTGACCGTGTTCTTCAACTTGTCGCTGCCGAAGAAGAAGACACAGCAACTCTTATAAGTGTTGCTGTTCTGTTGCCTTAAATTTCAAATTTCTTTCCCTCTTTTCTTTGCCTTAGCCTTCTGTAACGGCTGAACCTTGTTCTGTAACACTTATAAACGCGTCTGTTCAGCTGTTGCACTATTATTCAACCTTGTAATCAATATTTTGAGCAATGAAAAGATCTTTTGAGCAAGTTTTCTTCACCATGAGCTAAGTCTATTTACTGGGATGATGGAGGAGGTTTTTCTCTCAATTTTATGTGGTAAGTCTATTTTTAATTAATTAATTATAATTCTTTACTTGTTAAAATTGCATAGTTTCGTAATAGAAAAAACGGTTTTCATTCAGTAGTGGTGTTTTTGTTTGATGGGTCATGCTGGGTTAATGACCTCTGATGTCCCATGCTTATGATTTACCTCTACTTGTTTGCATAAAAACCTATTTTTGGCAATATTTGAGCTTAATTTATTTAAAAGAATTACCCGATTAATCACATAAATTGTTAGAAATAACTGAATCTTGATTCCAGGTTTTCTCCATATTTTCTAAAAATCATATCTAGTTTATTTTCCTGATTTTTATTAGTTTATATTAAGTCCTATATTTTCTAAAATCATTACCTTCACAAGTTCGAGAATCGAACCTTTATTTACCACTTCTAAAATTACATCAGGATGCCACCCCCCTATATGCTAAAGCCAAAGCTTTAGAGAGACTTAACTGGATGAAGGATTTAAAGTTGCAAAAGTGTTGTATAATTAATGAATGTCAGAATTTGTTGAACTTGGTGAATGGTGCTTTAGTTTTTCTTTCTACTCTTTCTTGGAGCCTCATGTCAATGTTAAAACTTGTATAAGTTTGTTTAGCTCTTTCCAGTCGGTTTTTTTCAAGGTTAGGTATAAAAAAATATATCTAATAGATAAATTAGATAATAGGCTATATCTAAGGGTGTCAAGTTCTTTACAACTGAACAACTTTATGATGTTGAAAGGTTTGCTTTTATTAACCAGGTAAATTGTAGATTAGACCCACTACTATCTGATGTAATCTCCTCTTCATAATAAAAGTTTTGTTCATAAAAATAAAATAAAAAATCAATTTTGGTATATGTACATGTAGTTCCGATCATTAAATTAAAGATGTGTTATTTTAAAGAACACGATTAGCCATAAAATCTTCAAAAGGACTTCTGGCCCAATTTGTATATCTATAATATAAAACGAAGTTTTGAAAAACTGGCCTAGACAAAAGAAGTGACCATGATTTATCTTTGGAGGAGATAAATCTAGGGTTGTGGTTGTTCACATGATGAAATTCTTAAATTCCCACATGTGTGTCGTTAGTACAGTGTGTGAATGGTAAAAACTGTTATTTTTTTCAACTTCTTTCGTCGACTCAAATGCCACCGAAACGCCTTTCTTTTACCTTCCTCACTTCTTTTTCCACCTTCAATTTATTTCGTCTTCACAGCTTAAAAATGTCATCCTTCTGTTTTGGTTATCATATCAAGTACAAAGGACAATATGTTGGTTCATAACGTTCCAAGTGAAAAAATACCTAAGAAGATATGCAGTTCCGGTTCTAAATTTAGGTTTCATAGATAGGGTACCAGTCTTTACCAATAAACCCTTATTTACGCCTATTTAAATGTTGGTATTTTGAGATACGCCTTTGATTCATTTTTATATATTGATATATTGAGGAACTAACGGAGGTTGATTGGGAAACATCCTGAATGTTTCGTCGTGGTTGATATCAAAATTATCATGATCCTAATAGGTTTTGTCATAGAAATATATGATGTCTTCACAGGTTTGTTACATTTACACCGTAACCAAATTATCTGGTATGGATGGACAATATAATTGTTTCGATGATGGCAACAGAATAAAATGGATTAATTAGATACGTGGATATATAATTATTGGTCCAATTGGTTTGAGTTTTTCCTAATTTAATTTCAGTGTATGTTAATACTTCCACATTGCTTGTTTTTTAACCAAAGATGTAATATATTAGACTTTAGTTGTATATCATTGTTGATGGTGGGTTTTTCCAAGGAAAAAATTATTTAAAAAAAAATGTTTCTAACTTGGGCAACAAAAATATTGAACTTCAGTATATTCTCATTCTGCAAAGTCATAATAGGTGCCCATGCCCGTCTCTCTCTGTAAATACATAGTTATATATATACAACTATATTTACCGTATAATTCAGTATTTATACACGTATAAAATTCTTATGACAACGCTGGTGCTTGTTGCAACATTCCCAGATATTCCATAATTTTTACACAATAAATCACAAGCTCCTAGATTGATTGCCCACTAGTATAGATCAACTTGAGTCTTTTTTAGTGCTATATTCCACGACTGAATTCCTAAAAAAATTACCTTGTATCAATACTCATGCTCAATTGAATAATATTGATTTATTAGGGTGTATATACAAACCTGTATAGAAGTATGTAGCAAGCTACACAGAAATGTAATTGACTGAAACACCATAGTTGTGCCTAGATATGAATTCAAAACTATGATAAGTACAAAAATAGAGCTCTAACTAGCCAAACCTAACCTTGGACGAGCTTAAGAGTCATACCTCCCATGATTGGTTGCATTAAAAACCAAATAATGGTCAAGAAATAATGAAACTAGTTTTTGGGCCTAAACGACTAACCTGGTCCATTTTTTTTAAAGAATTTTATTCCACCTAACTGGCCAGCCACCCTTCTTTTTGCCTGACCACAAATAAAATGTTTTTCACGGCTGGCCAAGTTGGCCATCCAAACTCCCTTTGAAAGCCGTAAGTGATACACTAAGGGTGCCGTAAAAGTGTGCAACACAAATAGGTGCTGCAAATTTAAGGATGTGAGTCCTATCTTATCCTCTGCAATGCTATAAGCGTTGCAAATCTAAATTTTGGAATCCCAACCCATTCTCTACTTCCTTTGCAACATTTATAAGCATTGCAAACTTGAAAGTTGGGAGTCCCAATTTTTTTTCTTATACTTAAAATAGACATACAACATACTTTACATGTTTTAACTCATATAAGCCTCCCAAATTTGATTTACCAAGTGTGCCATACACTAATTTCGACTGACAACACATGACCTACGACGTGTAACTGAAACAGTAAGCCATATATTTATAAAATTTAACTTGTTATATATGATGTATGCAATTAACATACGACTGACCATGGATGGCTTACCATAGCAGATGACTAGAAATATCTTATATAATGTGGCTTCGCACATATGTCCTGCTACATATGCTTGACCACTTCAATACTTATACATTTTCTTCCTCACTCTTTCATGACCATCCGTTACCTCTCGTTGATGACATGAAATGCAGTGTTCGACCTATTCAATGCCTGTATCCAACATCACCTATTCACTTAAACATGTCAATACTTATTGACACACGTGAACTCTCATAAATTATCTGAGACTCTCAGAGGCTTGACATAAGGCCTAAATAATACATATTTATTTTAGTCTACCTGCTCTTTATGAGCCTCACCAGTCTTGTCAGACTTATCGAGACTCATCAGGCATAAAAAGTTACTAATCAACTAACTGACTAAGCAAGTCTCATATGACTTCACAGTGGTAATATTTAATTCTATTAAAATTACATGAGTCATCAAAGATATCACAAATGAGGGGATATTCACTGGGGTATTGGTCTAGCGGTATATGACATGCGGTATAATAATACACCCATTACGAGAAAGTATCTGGAATATGCGACGGTTAGCAGAGCAGAGGAGTGATGGATGTGTAACTGTCCAGTTTTCCCGAACAAGTGGGACACGCTTCTCAATACGATATCGATCACCTCCACTTTACCATTACATCACAACCTCAACTTCCTATGAGGTCAGAGTGGAAGGTTACTGCTACTATAAATAGATTCTCCAACCTATTGAAATCAAAACAGATAGATTATACGAATCGACCATCTGGTTTTCATCGAAGCCTTCTCTCAGTCATACACAGAAAATCCTTCGTAGGAATAAGCACCTTTCACATCTAACGGAGTTCGGTATTCTGAACTTAAAATTTCCTTTGCTGCCCTTCCTAAAACCAACACTTTTTTTGTGACCGAAGCAAGATCGTAACGACCATTTCTTGGTTTAATCCAGTCTTGTTTGATTTTGATTTCTCGAATCCAAAAGTACTTCCAAAGTACATATGTTTTAGGGTTCAGACGTATTTCTCATCATCGTACCCCTACTTCTACTTCTTTACCCCAGAATCCATTTTTACCCACAAACAATCACATATTGGACCTTGCCTTGATGAAATTCACAGGCCATTGAGATGTTAAAAGCAATTAATGACGATGACTACACTATATCCCTAATATTCTGAGGCATGGTCTCTTAGGCTAGGCTAGAGTTAGATTTAGAGGTTAGGATAGGTTTTTTTTTTTTTTTTTGGGTTACCATGCATTAGTCCCATATCGCATATTTTAGGATTTGAAGGATCTCCGCCATGCATTATTGTTTTATCAGTTGTTTTTAAGTTATCCTTAGGTATCGCTTGAGTTGATTTGAATTTTTTTGAATTAATAACGAAACTTAATTGTGTTTTCGAACATTCATCCCGCAAATTATCCATACACGTGTCGATACATCACGAGTTAAGCCCTAGTATATAATAAAGGACGTTAAATCGATAAGATCAAAATTGGTAACGACAAAAACATCTATCTTTTGGCATGATAAGTTTCCAGCTGGAGAATCATTGAAAGATCAGTTCCCTTTGATCTACAAAAAATCTAATACCAAATGGGTTTCAATTGGAAAATACAGTGATTCTCAAGGAAACTGGGATCTACAGCTGAAGAACCATCATCTTTGATAGAGAAAGAGAAAGCTAAATTCAACTGATGAGAAACATTGAAATCCATCCCTCTTTAATCTAATAAGAGGATCGATCAATTGGTTTGGAACCACAACAGACGGCTTCCCAAAAAAAAAGTGTTATACATCTCTAAAATGCCAGATGGACAACGGGTTCACCTTCTCAGCACCCGGGACAATTGAATTCACTAAGATTTTATGGAAGAAAGATATACTGATAAGTGCATAATTCATATGATTATAGTGTAAAATCCATACTAATATTTGTTATAATTCTTTCACATTACCTTGTATTATGTTTGTTTTCTAGTTTATGTCTTTTGTTAGGTGAATCATCCAAAAAGGAGTTGCAAAGTGCTATAATAAGCAAGGAAGTGAAGCATTACAAGTGAAGGAGGATCCAAAACCAAATACTACTTATTCAAATCCATGATTTCTTATCATTATATTGTATATAATGGAAATACGAACTCAACGCAAAAAATAATAAGGTATTTCCGACATCGGACGAAGAAGTTATGGGAAAAACGAGTTTGAAAGACTTGAGAGTACAGAAAGAAGTTTGGCTGATAACTAGTCATCTCGAATCAGCCGAACCTGGAGCATAAAAATCACGTTCTCAGCGAAGTATACAGAGAAATTTTTGGCTGTAAAGTGATCCAATCAAATCAACCGAATCTGACACTGCTCTGGGACTTATTTGGACACGAAATTGATTTCTAACTTAAGGAAATATGGTCCCAGAATGATTCTAAAATCTAGAAAGAGGAAACATGTGGGACAAACATTTAAGTCTATAAAAGAAGACATCTAATGCTCAAACAAGACATATTTTTAAGCAATCTTTACATCTCTTATCTTTCATATCACAACTTCTACATCTAAACCTAGAGTTTACCCCTTTAGGGGGAAACCACCATTCTTCTTCATCTTAAAAAAAATTTTGTATCATGAGTAGCTAAACCTTTTGTTGATTAAGGATGAATTCATTACTTAGAGTTTTAATCATCTTGTTGATTGTTTTCATTATACCTAAAGTTTATGACTGATTTCTAGATTGTTCAAGTGTACAATTGAATTAATCTATTGATCATTCTAGTGCTAGTATAGAGTCGAACGATCCGTATTTGCCGAGCATCTCATACACAAGTGAGAACGTGAGACTTTGTAGAGGAATTCCGTGGAACAATCGTGTGTGAATACAACACTTGTAATTGGACCTTGCTCTAAGAGTCTAACTGCTGGGATCAACCTAAGTTCACAAACGCTAAAGCATTCGATTGGGTTATACCTTGAGTGCGCTACTCCTTAGTGGTTCGGTTGGAAAGAAGCTAATATTCAAGCGCGTCGGTATCTAGTTACACAAGGAACTTTGGGGATAGCATTGCGCTAGCTGCTATTCTATGGTTGGTGATGAATGATTTTAACGAAAGATAAATAAGTATATTAATTCTGTCAACATTTGATAACGGCAGATGACTCCCTAATCATCTCTTTTTTATTATATTTTTATTGTTCTTTTTATTTAATTAAACCAATCCCCCTTAGTATTTATTTTTATTATAGTTTTGCTAATCTAAATAACATCTCAATTACACAGCTCTCTGTGGGAACGATCCTTACTACCGCTATATTACTAGTTAATCAGTGGGAAATGTATTGAATAATTTGTTGCATTTACGACATGCATCAAATTCTGGCGCCGCTTCGGGGGAGCAATCGCTAATTGATTTATCATTTATTTTAGTTTAATTAGTAGTTTAAAATTTTTCACGTTTTTCTTTAGTGTTTTTCAGATTTTTAGGTTTTCGTCGTGTTAACAAAAGGTGTTATCTTCTCGTCAAAAGCGAAAGGTAAATTCTGGGAACAGGTCGTGAGAATTACTTTTGTTTTTAGTTTTAGTAGATTTTTAGTTTTTAGTAGAATTCTTACGTTTTTCTTGTGAGTCGTAATGTTTCCTACGAAAATAACATGTATGATGCACAAGATCAATCATATAATAGTGGTAATCAATATGGTTATCAGTCCCATTCTTATGACAACTACCAACCTTACAGCGGGTACGTAATTGAACAATCACAAGAATGGGAGGATAGTTATACTTTTAATCAATTGTTTTCTAGTAATATGTAGATGTCATAGAGTTTAAGAAATAAAAAACTTATGATAGTACATCTAGACCCACTCCTATTTCTCGTATTTATGATAATTCACCCATTCAAAGGGAAGGGATGTGGTTTAGAGACTCTATTGTGAGTAATGGTGGAAAACGTATTAACATCAGAAAACTCTCTAAACAACACGATCAATTGGAAGAAGATGAAGCATCAGAGGAAACTCTTCAGAAAATTAATAGTATCATATAGATGGAACTCTAACATTCGTTAGGATATTGAAGATTATGAGGTTGACCCTGATTCCGAAGATGAACAACCTTTGGAAAGTTCTTGCAACAATGACGAAGTAATTCCGACTCTGGATCATAATAACGATCATTCCTTTATTCAAAAGGAGGAGATTGAGTATAACTTATCTATTGTTATAAATAGTGTAACTTACTCAAGCGAAGATCTTAGGGTATGAACCGAGGAAAGTTTTATTCAAGAGGACCATGTTTTCGATGACGAGAGTGTTTAAGAGACGGTGATTAAGAATGAGACCAAATTGATTGATTTCGTGGAAGACCCAATTGAGCTTGCCAAGGATTATAATAATACTGAGATTTTGATTGAAGTAGAAACTGACGAAGAATGGTTTTTGAAGAGTTTGATAGAGGACCACGATATACATGAGGTAAATGATTCATTGGAGTTCTTTAAGAATGATGAGGATCCCGTAATACAGGAGATAGTGAAAAATTTGTCTCATCTTTTGCATAATTTTATATTTTTTGATTCTTCTTCCCCAATCGAAATAGTTCCCCAAAGAGTTGTTAACCCGATTTTTAAGGATCTACCTCACTTAGGGTTGGGTATATGTGCTACTAAGATTTTTAAGAATTATTTTACTTTTAACTATCTACTAGTAGATGTGTTTGATTCTAACACTGTGTAAGTTCACCGAGAGAAACCCAAAAAAGTTCCCTTGTTCTATGTTCTTTGTACACTTCCAAGTGTTGAAAAGACTAGTGCGGGGGAAACTTCCGTAGAGTAGCATTTTCAATATTTATATCTTATACTAACGTTTTTGTGAAGATGTTATTAGAACTGCAGATTGTTATCTGGATAGATCCCCAGATTTGTAGATTGTTGGTGTACGGGCGATAACCAGAAGGTCAGGCTGAGGACGTTAAACTACACGATGAATGGGAGGCAACCCAATGGTTTTGTATTTCTATCTTTATCTTTTGATTTTTATTAGTTTTCAATTCTCTGCATTTGTCTAAAAATTGTCCTTTAGAGTGCCTGTCACCCTACGCTAATTCTAGGTAGAATGATGCGCTACCTAACTTCGCACCAATTTCAGCACTATTTTTTGATCTCTTGGGTGTTATTTCTTCAATCACGAGGGTTCCATCAGAATTGCTAACTTATAACATTTCTTGTAATCTTGTTTGCTGTTAGCACCGTTCTCTCTTTCGACAAAAACATGTCCATAGAAACACCACTATCATCAACAAGCAGAGTATCACAAATTTGAAGAAAGTTGAAGACGTTCAAGTTTTACAAGAAACAATACAAGAAAGAGTTAATTTCAGATTCAAGTGAAGCAACAAATCATGAGCAAAATTCTATACAAGTTGAAGACTTATGTACAAGAGCGAAGAATATCAAAAGATGAGAGTTGTTGAAGTTTATGATATCGAGACAATACAAGTTATGAAGAATTAAGTGGTGAAGTCCTTCTCCCACGTTCATATTAGTTTCATTATATCTTTTAGTTTGTATTTTGTATTTCTTCTTTAGTTTTTTTTTTAAAAAGAAAATAAAAAAAAGAAAAAAAAGTCAGTAAAAGAAAAAAAATTATATTACCTCAGTGTATATTTCTTTTTGTATTAATTCAATAAGGCCGTGGGAGAGAAGAAATCTATAAAGAAGTTTTAAGCAACGGAAATTTGAGGAAAAGAGTTACAAATTGTCAAAGTTTTACGAAGTTTAAGAGTTCATCATTAATAGTTGAAGATCGACGACAAAGACGTTTCTATTGGATGCTGTGAGAATGGTGTTAATTGTAGGTCGAATAACAAGGTAAGTAAGCATTCCCATCCTCACATAGTGGTTGATTTCCTTTCATATAGATCATCAGAAGAAGGGTTTTCAAAAGAATCAGAAAAAAAAAAACGATTTCTCAAAATATAGTTCAAAAGGTTTTCCGTTCCCACCATTCAACGTGTGCAGGATTTCTATCTTTATTCCTACTTGCACATATGAGAACCATAAAGTACGTCTTTTGAGTGTCAATATTATAAAACCCTATTGGTGAGGCAGAAATGAATGCGAAATACTTATTCGATCTTTCTCGAGGCTGAATTCTTTCATATGGTATTGGTTATTTCTCGCTCAACAATTAAGCATGAGAATATGTTCTTTAGTACTTCTGAATTCTTATTGTTGGGTGCATAAAATTTATGTCCTCATAGCTGTTTGGATACATGTGCTTTGGAATGTTTGGAATTTAGGTTTTGTGGTTATACCTCTTTTAAACCCTTATGAGACTATAAATCGTCCACTAAGGACACCTAGGGGTTTAAAGGCTTGTTTCACATGGTAAGTGTAACCGTATCCTCAACGAAAGGGAGTTGTTCCATTTTAGATTAGTTTAGTTTAGGTTAGTTTAAATAGTAGTTTGCTCGAGAACAAGCAAAAGCTAAGTGTGTGGGAATTTGATAATTGTACGATTCATACGATCTAGTGTCAAATCCATACTAATATTTGTTATAATTCTTGCATATTACCTTTTATAATGTTTTTTTTTCTTCTAGCTTATGTCTTTTGTTAGGTGAATCATCCAAAAAGGAGCTGCAAAGTGCTAGAATGACCAAGGAAGTGAAGCATTACAAGTGAAGGAGGATCCGTGACCAAATTATACTTATTCAAATCCATTATTTCTTATCATCCTATTGTATATAATGTAAATACAAAGACAACACAAAAAGAGTGAGGTCATTCCGACATCGGACGAAGAAGTTATGGGCAAAAAGAGTTTGAAAGACTTGAGTGTACAAAGAGAAGTTCGGCTAATAACTGTTCATCTCGAATCAGCCGAGCCTGGAGCATAAAAATCACGTTTTTCAGCAAAGTATACAGAGAAATATTCGTCTAGAAAGTGATCTAATCAAATCAGCCAAACCTGACACTGCTCTGGGATTTATTTGGACACAAAATTGACTTCTAATTCAAGGAAACACGGTCCCGGAATGATTCTAAACCCTAGAAAGAGGAAACTTGAGGGACAAGCATTGAAGGCTATACATATTACATCTAAGGCTCAAACAAGACATATTTTTAAGGAATCTCTACATCTCTTACCTCTCATGTCACAACTTCTACATCTAAACCTAGGGTTTACCCCTTTAGGGGGGAACCATCATTCTTCTTCATCTTAATCTTCTTTGTATCATGACTAGCTAAAACTTTTGTTGATTAAGGATGAATTCAACGTTCTAGACAAGAAGCTTATTAGTTATACAAGTTATTTAGAGTCTTAATCATCTTATCGTTTTTTTTATTATACCTAAAGTTTATGATTGATTTCTAGATTGTTCAAGTATACAATTGAATTAATCTATTGATCATTCTAGTGCTAGTATATAGTCGAGAGATCCGTAATTTCCGAGCATCTCATACACAAGTAGAGAACGTGAGACCTTGCAAAGGAATTTTATGGAACAATCGTGTGTGAATACAACACTTGTAATTGGACCTTGCTCTAATAGTTTAAATGCTGGGATCAACCTAAGTTCACAAACCCTAAAGTATTCGATTGGGTTACACTTGGGTGCACTACTACTTGGTGTTTTGGTTGGATAGAATATGATATTTGAGCACTTTGATATCTGGTTACACGAGGAACTTTGGGGATAGCACTGCGCTAGCTACTATTATACGGTTGATGATGAATGATTCTCACGAAAGATAGATAAGTATACTAATTCTGTCAATGTTTCGTAACGACGAATGACTCCCTAATTATCTCTTTCTTATTATGGTTTTATGCACGAGAGATGAAGATCACCTCCACTACTATTGGTCTTATGCACGAGAAATATGGTTTTATTTTATCAAGGCATTAAAATATCCCGGGGATTCAATGGAACTTTGCTACATAACTTCCAATTATGGAGCAATAATTTCCTAAATCATAGGAATGTGAATATATAGAACTTCCTCCCATATGCACTCACTTGGAACATCTGGAAGGAACACAACAGTTGGGTGTTTGGAGGAAGAATGAAAACAAAAATAGATTTGTTTGTAGATATTAAGGCATCTATAATTTTATGGTCTTCTAAGGCCGGTTCTATGAACATACCAAACTAGACAATTTTCCCATTTTGTGCCACTATTGCCCATCGCGACAGAGACTCTATCGAGAGAAAGAACCTCGGTCGCTCGATAGAGTCCCTACCGTGTGAATGAGTCTTCATCCGCAGAAATAGAGTCTCCATCGCCATCGAAAGAAACTCTATCGCTAAGTGACATCTCAGTTGTTCATTCTTTTACCATCCGACTATCCATACAAGTCCCTACATAATTTCTAATTTCGATCATGACCTTTTATTATTGTAAATCCAATGGTTATTTTTGTTTATATGTAATTTGACACTAATCACTTATAATGTGATGCTTAATTTTTATCATATGTAATTTGATTTCAAAATGAATAAGCTCTCCATTATATCGAAGTAGAGTAATTTGATTAAATTAACTAAAACTACATTGAAATACTAATCTCCATTACATTCAATTAGATTCTGATTTCCCTGACCAGGAAAGTGCCAACATGCCATACCTAGACAATTTTATTTTAACAAAGCATAGATCGAAGGTTGATTAGAATCATCATTCTCACCTCCATAACCTTCACAAGTAATCTAGGGGAGGAGCCATCAGATAAAGGTTAAAGCATCTTGGAGTAGCAATTGGGGTATCCTTCGAGCGTCCAAGTCAAGGCCTTCATAACCACGTGACACTGTCATCCTTCGAGCATCTTGCACGACTTCTGGTGTAGAACGATGAATTTTTTGATGGCCACGACTACCACGACTTTGTTGACTTCCACGAGCGGATGATTCTAGAGTAGGTATGTCAAACATCATGTCATCCATCATTTAGGTCATCTGTTGTAGGTGATATGCTTGCATGCCCCATAATCGACAATGATAATCGTTCATCCTACTCTGCCGCTCCTCATGTGTAGTTTGTATCCCCAAATATGGATAAGTCCAATCAAGAGCTTGAGAAGTAATTGAAACTGTAATAGTCTTCCGTTGTAGACCAATACTCTGCATCTTCCAATCAAACACTGGGATACATGACGAAGATGAAGCTCTATGAATAGGATACACGAAGGCATTGAGCATTGGTGGTGGAGGTTGGGAATGAAGAATATCATCGTCAAGTGCCTAAAGCTGGCATATCTATCCTACCCAAATTTTACGGCTCCATAACAATGTGAGCTTGCAAATTCTATTGAACCAATCAAGATAATCACGTCTATCAATAGGCACCTCGACCAACTCCTCAGCATGCTCCCAAGGTAACCTATCATTTTGTAACAACGCCGCATAATCTTCATGAGAAATCTCCCCACTCGTAAGTGGGTTGCTTGTTTTTACTATTCTGACTTGTAGCTGAAGAAGGTGTCTTCCGCCGAAGTACCAAACACCTTTTCCAGAAAAAGTATTGAAAAAAATCTAATCGATGTAAGCTCAACTATAACATGTTTTGGCCTCTTCAATTTGGAACTCTAGAAACTTCTCATACATCCTGGAAATAATGTTATGGCTTGTTCTACACATTTTTTGAATCCTATGAGTCAGGGAAGAGCGTTGACCATCATGAGTCTGACCGGGCATCCAGTTATTTATATGGTATTTTTCAATATTGGAAGAAAAAAAACATTGATGATGTCGCATAGAGAAAGTTCACCAACATGGAAGTAAGTTTACCACTAATACTTTGAAAACATTGCCAAAAAACTAATATTTTGGTAAATTAACATTAAAAAAATATAAAAAATGGTGGAAATGAATTGTGGTTTTTACCTCTAAAATTTCCTCCAAAACGATTCAAAATTGTTTTGGGGCCCGAGCCTTCAATGAGGCCTATGTATAGTCCCGATAACACAGCAAACCCCCAGTCATACATTAGAGTTAACTATAAATCTTCAAACATTTCGAGAAAATCAAAACTTGTACTGAGCTAGCATTTGATAAAAGATATTGTTCTAATATGTATAACAAAAACACTCTTTCGATCTCATTATAGTGGTCGGGGTCTTCATAACTTGGATTATCTTGCACTCTCCGAGCATAGCGTTGTAAAAAACTCTTCAACCAAGACACTCTTATTCTACCGACACGTATACGTTTGTGTATATTATATCTTTCCTCATCAGCATAGTACAACTGAAGGCGTTCTTGCCATCTCGATTGTATTGCCCACTTCCTTCGGTTAAATGAAAGCATATCTCCTTCATATAGTATTCACATTAACATGTACATGTCGAACAATGTAACTCCTATAAACAACATATTATAATTGACTTTTAGATAATTTATAGTTTGTTTGCATAATCTAAATTTATGTGAATTCTAAAGTTTGTATATAAACCAAAAATAAAAATCCAAAATTGAATTAGAGAAAAAACAAACTTACCGCATTCAAATTCATTGAAATATAACGTATTTGTAGTCTTCCACCAACGTTTTAATAATACTTAAAAAATTTGAGGCCTATGGTTCTTTTGTTTTAAGTAATGAAAACTCCAACAAGGATATCTTCGCACTATTTCTTGAACACCATCAGGGAGCCACTCATACACCGTACCCAACTCAGTCCACCCACCTCTTAGTTTGGGAAACTGATTTCTCTCTTGATGGCTAGATTGCTCAGCGAGTACACGAAACGCCCATTTGTTGTCTAATATTTTGGAATTACACTGGTTTATTCGATTCCAGTGGATTCCACCCATTGTGGTGCTTGATGAACCTTGCCCTTTTCTATTTCTTTTTTTTTTCTTTATCTCACTTATTGTGTGACAATTTTAAAGAAAAATTTATGATGGAGAATGTAAAAATTGTAAAGGAAAATAAGATATTTATACGCAGAAGAATATTGGTCAATGAAGACATAAATTATATCGAACGATAAAATCTATGTCGTTGTCTTTATCACTCGGTAGAAACTATGTAAACACACCCTTTTTCCATAGTGACGCGGTTAATTTACCATACCATCTGGCATATTTTTTGAAACATATAGCAAACTAGTAATCTGATTCCATACGTAGGAACTAGTAATCTGATTCCATACTTAGGAACCGTCCTAATGATAATACCTTTCACTTGGTATCCATTAACACCATCCTATTTAATTGGATGCAGTAGTTATCTAAATCAATATTATAAACCAAGTAACGATTGTAACTTCTTTTTTCATACATGTCCCCTCGTAAAAATAAAATAAAATAATCTTTTAACACATTCGTCAAACCGGAAGGGACACAATTGGACCTTGAATGGTTCTTAGTGAGATTTCAACAAGAGAAATTTAACAACACACCAGAAGAAAATGTCACGCGTACATTCCCGGTAAATTAATAACCCTAAAATGGGGAAAGTAATTAAATTTGTTCCTAATTTCTAATTATTTTGTCATGCACAATGTTATAGTATTTGTAAGTTAGTTCTGTTTCCTTTGCGTGCACGAAAGAAACCACATTTCAGAAAACATTACTTGAAGTTAATATTTTTTAAATGTAAGAATATCTTGGAAAACTAAATCGAAATCTTCTCTTTTTCATAAACATATTATTAATATGGTATATATTTCTAGCCTATAATATAAATTTTTTAATAAAAAATAATAAATTTTGTATTGACTAAATTTTTTCTAATTCTTTATATAACATAAATACCCTTTTTTCTCTTTAACTTAATAACAAATATATGAGAAAATATTTACCAAATTTATGGCAAATTTAATTGTTTGTTACCATTATTTTTAGTTATTATTTATTTTCTTCTTCTGGTTATTCTCTTCCATTTTTTTCCTTCCTATTCTATTCCTTTTTTTCCTGTGCAAAGAAACCATTGTTAAACTTTGTTTTTATTATAAATAAATCTTCACCGTCGATATAGTTTCAAGATTTAAAGGAGGTTTTAGAAACATTATATTTTCACAAGAAATGGATAAAAAAAGAGGAGTGAGAAAATAATATTGGTAAAGTATAACTTTAGTAATTTTCATTAATCACACTCATTTCCAACTGTTTTCTTTTTTAATTTGCGGTTTCAAATAAATTAAAATAGTTGCTTGATTTTAAAAGAATGATATATTTATAATCTAACACCTATCATAATTAATTATAGTTCTTTATATTATTATAGATACAATCTTATAAAATGGGTATATGAATAACAAGAACAATAATTAGGATAATAGAAGAAAAAAATCCCCATTCTTAGAGAAAGGGCTATGGGATAGGATGTTTTAACACTCTATTCGTTTCCAAATGAATGAATGAGTAGGCGAAGGAGTGTTTTCTCCACTATGGGTTTAGTGAAGTAGAGTCACTAGATAGGTAAAGTTTCCCCGTCTAGTATAAAAAAATTACCTGGACGGGGACAGATCTCCCGTTTGGAGTTTATTTATGGTAGGTTTGGTTGTAAAATTCAATTATGAGGAATTTATAACCCCACGGGATTATAAATCCTGGGATTCACGCAAATTCTTCGTGTGTTTGGTAACTCACTTAAAATACCTAGGATTCATAAAATTCCCTTGTTTTAAGTCCATGTACTGTTTGGCATTAGCCTAAGAATCTTAAAATTGTATGTATATGGATTTTAGAATTTTAAAAAGTGGGTCAATAAATCCCTTGATAAGTTTCTCAGCAAATCTTGGGGAGGGGGGGGAGGGGGTTGGATTCCATACGGAGGATTTGCTGGAAAAGTGATTCCCATTAGAAACATGATTCCAGGGGACTTGGGCAACCAAATGTACCGAAGGAAACGTAATTCCACCTAATAACATAGACCCGTAAATCCCACCTTTAAAATTTTATATCCAAACTCACCATTAGTTTTTTAATAATAAAAATCTAGATAGAACCCACGTTTTAAGAGTTTAATATTGAATTAAATACCCAAATAGGAAAAGATCTCCCGTTTGACACTAGCCGACGGATGTTTATCCGTCTAGTAAACACTGTGGCATCCTCCTTTGATTGAAGGAGTGTATGATCAAGGTTGTACCATACCGGATTTCGGTTCGTACCGGTCGTGACCGATACACTGGTATGCCGGGGAAATTTCGGTTTCAAATATCGGTCCATATAATACCTATAATTTTATAAAAAAAATACTAGTTCACATTTTATAACTATAAATATATTTTAACACGTTATAACAAACGTTTTTCACAAAATTTAGAAAGAAAAACTAGTAATCATCTAAAATATATAGATCCACAGATTTATACAAAGTTCAAACTGGAAACACAAGAGAAACAAGACAACTTCAAATTTCATCGTCTAAAATGCTAATTAAACAAGAATATTACAATTTTAATCGAGATCATTAGATTAATTATAGATATTATCATATCCATATATAATTCTAAAATATCATAAAAATATGAGTAACAATTCATAACCCTAAAACAAGGATAACTTTTTTTTTTCATTTTTTTTGATTTTTCAAAAATAAAAATAAAAAATAAAATATAAATATAAATATAAATAAAAAAACCGGCCGTACCGGTATACCGGATTTCATTGCGGTTTTACTCCAAAATCCGAAATTCCGGCAAAATTTCGGCCAAAATATACTGCACAGTGTATGATAATTTTTAGGTGAAAGAAAATCTTCTCTCTGCCAATAATAAGATCTGATTTGATATATTTGGATGAAACTACTTTATTTTAAAGGTGACCATTCTACCCAATGCCCCAGATTGTGTTATGCTTAACTAATTAGATGACATTACATATTAAAAAAGTTGCATGTATTAAAAATAAAAATTAATACATATTTATTCTTTCATACTGACCTGCTGTGCGAGTCAGACAAACAGACAGGTACAAATGAATGGCGTATTGCTGTTTATATATAATCTTTCTTTTTTTGTTTAGTAAACTCATTAAGGCCTATTGGGGCTCTGGACCAACCAACAAACCACTATGTACATCAAATATACAACAAATATTTAAAACCAGATCAAAGCTCGACAAAAATATTCCTTTTTTATGCTAGTTTTCTGTTTCAATATCAGCAGAAAACTCTCCTTCGCTGCAGAAGAAAACATACATGATCATTAGCGTGAGCCGTGAGGGAAATGTACTGCAGATTCCGGTCTTTTCTTTTCTGATAAATTTCATGTATGATTCTCCAGATTTAGTTAGAACACTGTATTTCCTACCTAAGCGTTCCATGAATTGCATAGAAAATCACACTTTTCACTACTTGAACGTATCTAACAAATTCACGGAGTAGCTTATCCTGTAAACTAAGGTCGAAATCACTTTATGACATGGGGGCCGTGTAATCTAGAAAGAACCAAATAATTAACAAGCAACAGAGAAAGTACATATATACGCTACACTTCACCCTTGCCTGAGAGGCAAATATTGACAGATCCATAGGAAGTAAGAACAAAATAATGGTTCGAGGCAAACTAACATACCCGGAATTTAGCTTCCTGTAGACTTTCCAGCTTGTTAGAAATCTCAACCTGCTTCAGCACCATCGATTGCAATACCTAAGAAACAAATAGTTTAATTAGTGGTAATAAGATAGAAAATACTTATATTCAGTTCTTAAAAAGTAGAGTAGAAAGACCAAAGCGCCTTACATTCTTTGTCTTCTGAAGGTCGAGTTCCACGGTTTTGATACGGTCCAGCGATTGGACGAGAATTTCCTCTTTTTCAAGAGGAATATTCAGGGTCCTATTGCTAATCTCCTCGAATAATGACTCCAGCCTTCGGAGTTGCTGTAAACATGGCTGAGTACTATTCTCTTCATTTGGAGGCTCTGAAGTAATGGAAGAATCGTTTCTATTAGGACCTAATATGTTGGGTGTGCAAACATTTCCTCGCCTCCACCCGAAGCGCAAATAATGAAAGATTGCTATGAGTTTGACCATAAAAGCTACTACTACTCTCCCAAGAAACCAAAAATTTTCCCCCTCCACCATAGTGTTGAACCTATCGATCAACAGAGTGCCTGAGATAAGCAAGAAAATTCAATACTATTATGATGAAAAGTGCATAGAATATACATCGGAATGGGTAAAAAGTGGGACAACTTTATGGCCAATATTTTAATCAACTGCTTATTAGCAACCACAAACAACAATAAACTGAACATTCAGAGCTACACGAGCGTGCAATAAGAAATTTTCTGACACACCAGATACAAGTAGCACAATGTAATACTATAAACTATAAAGGGATACCTCTTCGTTCTGATGTTGCAACTATAGAAGTGTTCTCATGATCATTAACTCGAAATGATTGCTCCTCAGGAAGTGCCTCTTCTCGGGTACAATCTAAAGCTTCAGAACCACCAACAATACGGTCCTTATCACTGCAATAAGCAGTTGTATCTGATGACATGATCTGTTCAAAATGAAGACAATTTTCTTAGAGGGAATATTTTTGGACCATAAGATCAATAATGCAGTTGACAAAAGAATTACAGTTTCATCGGGAGATGTTAAGGATGAACAGACAAACAGATAGAAAATGTCCAGCACGTGAACTTCATTGTTAATACTTTGGTCATTGCTTGAATATAATAAAGACATCCAAAAGATAATAACTTTCTAGAGGGTAAATTTCAGAAAGAGGAAACTAAAATAGAAGAAAGACAAGTTTCTTTCTTTCGAGTGTACCATAATTATCATGATACTCCACGGAGAAATAAAACTATCAGCTCCACAATTTGCACATGTATCTAAGTGTTTATATTGCATAGGGTTGGCATATAAAAAGAATGATCTTGGGTTTTCCTTCCATTTCTTGCATTACACCGTCTAAGTATTTCACAGTGTACTTGTAAAATAAAATCTCCAATTGGAAACCAGTTTTATTTGGAGCAATAAAAGAAAATCAGTTATAACTTTTCCTGATTGTCAAATTTATAGGCAACTGATTTATATATTGAAAGCAAATTATATTGAAAGGTTCATCCAACACAACACACAAAATTCAAACCAGTTCTCTAGAAGCATAAAAAAATGAGGAAGGATCATGCAGGGTAATGGTGCTACTTCTGCAAAACAGATTGCGTCCGACTATACTGTTGTCTACTAGCTGGCAGTGATTCCCAGAACCTTCTAATCCAGGAACACTTTTATTTTATTTTTAGGAGATTAGGCATATGTCCCAGTACATGTTATTTCCTTTTATTTTTGTTTCCTTTTCATTCTTTAGTAAAATCGTCCATCAGGTATTGGCTTAAAAAACAACCACAACACATCAACATAAAGGTTCATCCCATGGCAAAAAGCAGAAAACTTATAAAGTAAGAACTTTTTTAAAGAATTAGTATGGACTTTAAAAGACTTAAACCTTACCTTCAGTGATTGCATCTTACTATTGAGCTCCTCGTCGGATATTGCCCTGGTCTGACTCACAAATAATACCTCTGCACTATGTACAAGCTGAAATGTGTTCACCAACATAATTTAACCCAAAATTAGCAACCAAACTTAAAGAGTTTCCAATGCTGTGGACTGCGTAGAGTAAATAAAACCAAGCTACGGAGAATAAGCCTCAATCAACCTTACCTTAAGTATGTCAGGATCTTTCCATGGTCCGTAGTCAGACCGAAGACAACCTCCTTCAGCTGCGCATGTGCATGAGCCACCTAAAAAATCAGGCAGTTGGCTGAAAAAGAATTTAGGAAAGAAACCTAACTTAGAGAAGGAAAAAAAAGATAGAGATGAAGAAGTTGAAGAATAAACACACAAACCTTGAGTCTATAACTTCGAGTAGTTTACCAAGGGAGTTAGGATCTAAGACCTGCAGTGGTTTGAGAAGTTAGTCATTAATGTACTTTTTGTGCTGCAGAGAACTAGAAACTGATTTGAGATTCAGAAAGCATATCTCCTTTTACTTGTATCTTATTTATAGTTTTGGGGTCGATAAACCTCTTGGCAGCAGCAAAAACCATCTTGAAGCCAGATCCAGCATTTACAATGAACATTCTATTTAGTGTCTGCAGTGAAGACGGTTAAGTTCAGTCACAAGCCTAAACATACAAATGACTTATTCTTAAAGAGCTACCTCAGGTAATACACGCAATCTATCTTGAATATATTCTTAAAGAGCTACCTCAGGGTAATAGCTGCAATCTATCTTAGCTACACTAGCCAGAAGTTCTGCTGCAGTCCTGGTGAAGTTCTTGATACCCTATAAACATTAACTTAATTTCTTTAGGATGTTATTCACATAAAGAACGGAAGTCTCAGTATGCACATAATCTAAGTACAGAACATAAGTTCCCCAAAAGTGAGAGTAAAATTCGAAACAGTTTCAGCAGTGAGGATTTTGCGAGGCTTGTTTAACCAAGGATCAATTCTCAAGCTAGGAAGACTATATGTTTGATGCACAAATTACAATGTAAAAACATCATTAAAGCTGATGATGGACAATATTCGCAGTATACCAAGCCTTGCACATCTAGGATTGCTGTTGTTGAACCAATATATCTTTTTGTTGCAATCGAACATGCCGGAAACCTCTCACTCATTGTTCTCTCAATCTCCTGCACATGGTACTTCACGTAGCGACTGATTGTGGTAACACGTGGAATTTTATTTGGGTAAGCCTTTCCAAGCCTCTCAATATAAATAGGTCGTCCTTCTTTGTCAACGCCATGGAATCCTTGAGGATAATACTGCGAAATTTCCTCCAGCTCCTCGAACTTGAAATCCTTCACAGTCAGATGATTTAAGCTTTTAAGTACATTGTCAGGTCAAAGAAAATATTATGAGAAAATACTTACACCGCTGACTTCACTTAATACTAAATCTATTTAATATACACGGGGAAAAAATGGCGTATTCAAGTAAGTCGCACCATTCCTTGTACAATTTCATTCAAACGTTTTCAGATAACTCATTTCCATCTTAACAACATGCAGGGTACACGATGGAAAAAAGGAATTTCTTTACTTTTTACCAGTATGTTTCATCAGTATCCTCAAAATCGACAGATACTTAGACAATATACATCAACACTATATGCAACCATTACTTCAAGGATTTATAAACAGTAGAACAATAATATTCTGAGTCCTGACCTCCAATATTGTATCTGTCCCATATACATCTCTCCACTGCAGCATATCTTCCCACATGAGGGTAGCTTTCTCAATGTTGAAGTCTCTAGCTTTCAAGAATCTGTACCACTAAGTCAGATTCAGGAGAAAACAAAGGGATAAAACAAATAGAAACCTTTAATCAAATGAAAATAACATAGATATTTTGTGATCATTACTATCCCAGTTTATATTTAGATGATTAATAAAAAACTTCAAACAATCTCAAACTGTTGACTCCATTTTCAGTATTTTTTAAATTACACTTTGATGTCTAAATTGTTTCAGTTATGCTTTAAGGTCCAAATACGTTTGAAAGAGTGAACAGCCAAATGCGATATGTATCTAGGAAATCGATGATCAGATAAACATCTAGAGTGGTTACAATTTTGTTACTCTAAAGGAATTGAAAATATAAACACCCTCAATGAGAATGATTCTTTAGCACTATTTTAGGGCCTATTCTGTATGGTGAAAAATGCAAACAAAGAGGCGTGGAAGAGTTTTTCATGTAGATTTATGGAGGTGAAGTATCTGTCAAAAATGTTGATAGCAAGCACATTGATCTGAATAACAGACTGACCTCAACAGCATATGATATTTATCATGCTTAGGCAGCAATGAATTAAGTTGGATGAGCTTTTGACGAAATTGATGGACTGCATCCTCCTGCTTTGCGTCTCGTATGTCCTCAATATAAATTGGAGGAATACTACAATCAAGTTTCCTTTCCCCAGGTTTCTCCGGAGACTGTGAGGACTGGTTTAAAGGAGGTATCTCCGTAATACTCCCAAATTTTACCTTGCCTTTCTTCTCTTCATCTGACTCCACCATGTCTGATTGCCATTTATGAATGTCCAGTCCTTCTTGATCTAGGATATAATATGTGCAGTCCCACGTTTGTTCAAACATCTCAATCTCAATATAAACAATTGAAGCCATAACATTCTGACTAATATATGCTAACCAAGTGCCTATTCAGAGCTATTTCCTCCCAATATGTACAAGTACAAATATACAGATTATGGAAAACAAAAACAAATGGTGCCTACCTACAGTGTTATTATGATTGTAAGGTTCCTTTCTCAATAATAACGACAGGTTCAGAAATCATACGGCATTAAGCTTTTCAGTTCTATAGGCTATTTCAATGTTGCTTGCAAAGTGTTACATAGTAAGATTTATCTGCTATAAAACTAACGAGGCTTATTCTTATCACAGCCATTTTCACGGTAACATTAGCAGCTTGTAATGTCCTGCCCTAGCAGCAAGTTAATCCAAACAAATATTTAAATCAACACATCGCGTCCTTGTTTGGGAATTGGAATGACAAGGTTAAATCAACACAGACTAAATATATCAATCTTAGAGAACTTACCAGACATTTATGCCCAATTTGAAAATAGCAAGGCTTTGAGCTTTAATGAACTCAGTCCGATTCTGTCATAAGTTTGAAATAATTTTATGATCTAAGCAAGAATAAAAATCACTTAGAACTACATGTAAATCCAAATGAAAAGTACAAATGCAAATGATAAACGAATTATTAGCTCAACTTACTCCAAAACTCCTCATGACCCAAAAAAAAATCAAAAGAAAACGATGAAAGTCTAACATAACCAAATAAAAGAAATATTCATTCAATAAATATCTAATCAATATCCAGATTTAATTTTCAGAAGAATAAGGTAACTTTAATAATACTAACAAACGATCAATCTTTCGAAGAAAAAAATAAAATAAAATAAAAATGAAACGACGTAATAATCTGATAATCCTAAAAAGATGAAACAAAATTACCTTCCAAATTCTTTATGCAGATACTACTCAATTACAGAGATTAATCCAATCCAGATAGATGATTTTTGCTTTCGCTTTCAAAAAAACCAAAGGGACCAAAAAGTCAAAATGAGAGAATAAAAATACTCCGGATTTTCAGGATTTCCATGATTTTCAGAAATGGGTTTGTCTCCCTCTCTGTAATTCTATTGTCTTTCGATGATCTTTCTGGTTCGCGCGTTTCTTCGTTTGGCTTTTTTTTTGTTGACAAAATTTCGCTATGATATTCCAAACTTCAACGTACGTGTATCTTTAACAACTTTCACCTGGTTTTATTGATAAAAAAACTGTGAACCTAAGGAAGACTGACATCCTTTGGTTACAACCACTCGATTATTCATTACGAGGGAAAACGAAGGATTTAGATTATAGGAGTACGTTTTGATTGGGGGTTCAAAATCATACATTCCACTCCTTCTTCGTCCTCCTTCAATGAAAAAAAATGAGAAAACAGCTTAAGACAGAATCGGGACAGTAGACATTTCTGACTGATTGAAAGAAAAGTCATGCCGACTATTTATCGTAGGTGTATCTCGTGCCATAATGTATTTACATGTGGGACCTTCTTTGTTTTTTCTCGTTTTCTTTTTTTAAGAAGAAAGGAAGTTGGAATTTAGATTACCCATCGAGAGAAAACAATTGCATAATGTTTCTCCGCATAAGGTAGAGTTTATCGGTACCTTCGTTTGCTTCCCTTGGGACATGAGTGCACCACCAAATAAAGTTTTTCCCGTTATTACGGAAGGAAATCTGGATTTGAATGGTCCTCAGAATCCGTTTCTAAATGTGAATAAAGTTGTGTTTGATCCCAACCTATGCGACTATTCAGTTTGGGTTTAAATGATTTGTGAACCGTCACATTTTAGTAATCTAAGAACAGAATGTTCATTAACCCAGACATAAGAAAAACAAAAAAGCTTCCATTGTCTTTTGAGAAAAAAAATTGCATTTAGAATCTAAAGTTGAGAGTTTGTGCCCATTGATTACGTTCGATTATTTGATGTTATTCGAGTGCAAGTTAACATCAAAGGTATTGTTGTATCTTGGTTACAGTTACTTCTGAATTTGTTGTGCACCGGTGACGGGAAGTTAAAGTTCTCAGGAAAGATGAGTACCTCGCCTCAATACAAACTCAGATAATTTGTTTTGATTATTATCATTCTCTGTTATATTTTGTTGTGTGTTATATGAATTGTGGATACCTTGGTTTGCTGGTAATTGAGAAAGACGATCGCCGTGATATTCAGAAGAAATATAAGTACTCATTATTGTTGTTGTTGTAGGAGGAAACTCCATTTAATAATCAAGATGATGAGAGTCCTCAAGCCTCCTCAGGAGATGAGGAAGGAAGCCAACATGACTGTGAAACGGGGGAAGAGAACAATAAATCGAATCGTGATAATAGCAATTCTAGCTCCCCAAATAGTTTGAGAGACTCTCAATTGTGTCCTCTTCTTGATTTATCTTCATAATAACCTAAATTTATCCCTTAACAGTAGAATGAATGGAAACTTATGTGAATGAATAAAAAACTTCTTTATAGTTCATCGTCAGAAAAATTCAGATTTAGGGTCTTTAATGAAAATGCCGTAAAATCTTAATTTTCCTTCTTGATTGGATTGAAGGTAATAGGCATCACCATATCAGTTGTACTCTTTGCGAAGTCCGTTTTCGGTGATCTACCCCAACTTTTTCATGCCTAGGAGATGATATATCTCTTAGAACGAATGGATTTGAGCTTTGAGTTTATTCATGGCCTCAAAATGGCGAAACAGTAAAAGCCAGGAAGAATTCAAGAATTTTTCAGCCATTCGATAGTTTACTGTTTCGATCATATCTCTTAGCTCTCTTATCCAATTGATGTGAAATTTTGATATGTTATATAATACATCCATACAAAGAGTTTGGTATATAAATCACCCATTAGTTTATCACCAATTGCTCCCAGATTAGGACTTTGTACAGGGCAGCGCAGAATTGTGTCTGACGGGCTTGGTGCAAAAACGCCTTTTATATGTTTTAGGCTATTTGCTTGTGTATTGGATGCTTGATAATGAACCTTTATGTAATTAATACCTTTGTACTCTGAAATTTCTAGTTGGTGTTTGGATTTTATGCTCCAAATACTCCATCTCATGAAATTGCCATATTAGGTAGGAAATGGCGAAGAACCGGGAAACTGTCTCGATAATGATGGTGTGAGCATTCCTAGGAACCAAGGCGGTACTGAGATCGTTCAAAATTTTCAGATTCATGATAGTGGTGCTCCTGAGATCATTGTTGAAGCTGAAATCCAAAAGAGTACTACCGTGACTGAAGAGGATACAGAGATGATTTAATATCCTAATGCTGGCCTTCCTTTCAATCCTTCATTCAGTGAGACTTTTCCATCTCATGTATTAATTAGTGGCTTTAGTATTTATAATGAATATGCAACTCTGGCATGGCAGAAATATGGTCACATTGCTTCTACTAAAAAGAGCAAGTTGTATTTTTTCTGGCAAGGAGTGTAAAAGCAATATTGTGTATCGTTTATGAGATGTGTACTACAGTGAGGACCACCATCTCGGACGTAATATTGGCTGATTGGGAACTTCATTCAGAGACCTATGATCTTTACGTATTCAACGTTGAATGGATTCTTCGAGAGATTGATGCTGTTATAGAGTCTCGAGCTTCCGTGGTTGCGGCTTCTTCTAGTGATTCTATTATGCAAGCAGAGGCAAAAGTTGCAAGATTGACTCAAGAGTTGGAGTTAGAGAAGAATGATCTTGATAACATGAAGAAATCTTTCAGTGATGGGCAAAATCCATTCTTAGATGATTTTCCTTAGTCATTTTTTTTTATTTTCAGAACCTTACATGCTTTGAGAGACAAAGTGTTTTGCTTAGACGGTTGAGAGACGAAAGATTTTATTTTATTTGAATTTGTTTTTGTTTTGAGCTTGAATAAGTAGGTGTTTAGTCGATATGATTGGCGAAGACTTTCTTTTGGAATGATAAGGATTTTTCGAATTAAGGAAATTGAGAATTTGATTATTGAAAGGGATTTTGACTACTGAATGCAAAATGTATTGCACACAATTTTGGAGGAATTGAAATTACCAATAAATACGAAAATCCTTCAATGTTTCAGATATTGAATGCCTCGAGTTTCAAATGCTAAGAGCGTCAAAAGCCTTAAACACCAAATGCTTCACGGTCAAATGCCTTGAGCCATTTTTCCTGTATTGTCACTTCTACAGATTTTCCGTCTTCATCAATTAACTTGTAGTATCCACCAATAACAGCTTTAGCAATCATGAATGGCCCTTCCCAGTCAGAGCTTATCTTATAGCGACGATTGCTTCTTGCTTCCTTCATAACCCAGTCTCCCACTTGAAAAATATTAACTCTCACTGGCTTAGCCATGAATATGTATTGTTGGTAGAACTTCTCTTTCGTCTCTTTGCTAGTGCTAGCATCCATGCGTATGGTCGTGTATGGATTTTCTTAGGGTGGTGTTGTGGCACGTGTGGACACTCCCATAGTGTCACAAGAAAGTATCCGTGATGCTCTTTTCCATAGTTGGACATCTGATGAGTGACGAATGACTCAATGCGATGTTGGACTTGAAGGGGAGTCTGCTTCATCCACTTAGCAAAATACTGGAGAGGTGATGTTACCCATTCATAACGCCTGTTCAGGGCAGAGTTGAGTTTTCCAGCAAACTCAAGTCCCCAGACATAAGGGGTGTGAGGGACATTGAGAGGTAGAGAGATGAATTCAGTAAGTTTTATTTGAGAATAATACCTCTCTACATATGATGTCGCACTTTCTCCTGGCTCCTGTTTCATGGACGCCAAGTCTTAGTATTCTTCTAGTTATATATGAGGGTTATATGTTATAGACTTATGCTGAGGTGCAGAGCTGTGTGTTTGAGGTGGATATGATAATGAAGGTGTCTTAGTAGCTGCAGTCTTATTGCTATGTAGCCATGGACGACCCAAAACCATTTCATAACCCAGATCCTCCTTTGTTATGTAAAATTTGGTTGTGGCACATGCAGAACCCATTTGAATTTCAAGATCAATGTAGCCATAGGCATTCACGGGTCTTCCTTCAGGATCTTGAATAATAGTAGGTGCATGGACAGCTTCACTCCGTGTAATCCCAACGACCCTGAGTGTCTTGATAGGAATAATATTGATGGTAGTACCGACATCAATCAGGGTTTTCTTAAATTCAACATCTCAAATGCCATCTGCAGTGAGAATTTCCCCAGTCACACCTCCCTCCATCTTTGGACGTCTGTGCAGGTTTGGTGCGTGCTTTGTCTTCATTGAGCGGAGGTAGTCTTCTGCCAGACACAATGTGATTAAGAGCTGCGAACAAGTCCTTGCCTTGCGCCTTTGAAATATATAGAGGTTCACATACACGCTCCATCAGAGACTGAACTACTTGATCGGTTGGTTCTTCATACATAGTGAAGTTCCTGATAGGGAGAGGGTTTCTGTGTACACCTTCAGTCTCCAGTTCCAACTCTCCTGATTCGATCTTCTCTTTGAAGATCCTCTTTAGGTTATTGCAAGTACTTGTTGGGTGATTAACAAATCTGTGAAAATGATAATATTTTGGATATGTAATTTCTTGCTCTGTCGGTGGACGTTGGACAGGAGGTCAGTTGATAGCACCGTCCTGTATCCATACTTCCAAAAGTTCGATAACTTCTTCAATTGGAAGTGGAAAGTTTATAGTGGCTGGAACTTCTCTTGGTTGTTGTTGTTAATGTTGAGCCGGTGGTGGAGATGTAACTACTTGATTAGCCCTTCGAGGAGGTCGACCTTCTTGTGGTATTGGAGTTGGAACTGGTTCCGGTGATGCACGCTTGGGTTGTGGCTCCGATGCGAAGGCTTTCCTATTGCTTCTTTCAGCCACAACATCTACAGATGGTTGTGTGTTGAATTTTCTTTGGGCCAAGCGTTGACTGATGCGAGTCTCACAAACTTCTTCATTCTTGACAGGCCTTGGATTTTCAAGCAAAACAGGCGCAGTAGTAGCAGATCTCTTGGCAGCTGTCAAGTGAGAGGTTGAGAATGTCCCTTAGTGATTCATATAGCTTAGTATGACTAAGAAAAGTATGGCAGGATACTTTCAAATAGAAGATCACCTATATGAGTATGAAATGGGGCCGCTTCTGTGATACTCTAAGAGCACTCATGAATTCCAAGATTGTTCAGGGCCGAAATGAACACAAACGAGAACCAATGAAGTAAATGAATAAGGTATGTGATAATTATTGTATTGACTTATATTATAAAGTTGAGCAGTTCAAGACATCGCGTTCACTGAAAAACTAGTAATTTTGGTAGGTATTCCCTAAGGATGATTCAAAGCCAAAAGCTATCTTTCCCAATATAGTAATGTTCCATTCACAAACTCTCTAGTGTGTGCATTAGAGTATATGATTAGAATTAATCAATTTTAAAGTCTATATAAGCAATTTTATTCATGTAGGGGATTGTAGGAAATCTGGATTTGGATGGGCCCCCAAATCCGTTTCCAAATGTGAATAAAGTTGTGTTTAGTCCCAACCTATGTGACCATTCAGTTTGGGTTTAAACGATTGGTGAACGTCACTTTTTAGTAATATAAGAACATAATGTTCATTAACCCAGACGTAAGAAAAACCAGAAAATCTTCCATTGTCTTTTGGAAAAAAAACTTGCATTTAGAGTCTAAAGTTGAGAGTTTGTGCTATTTGATTGCGTTCGATTGTTTGATGTTATTCGAGTGCAAGTTAACATCAAAGGTATTGTTGTATCTTGGCTAGACTTACTTCCGAATTTGTTGTGCACCGGTGACGGGAAGTTAAAGTTTTCAGGAAAGAGGAGTACCTCGCCTCAATACAATCTCAGATAATTTGTTTTAATTATTATCATTCTCTGTTATATTTTGTTTTGTGTTATATAAATTGTGGATACCTTGGTTTGCTGGAAATTGAGAAAGACGATCGCCGTGATATTCAGAAGAAATATAAGTACTCATTATTGTTGTTGTTGTAGGAGGAAACTCCATGTAATAATCAATATGATGAGAGTCCTCAAGCCTCCTCAGGAGATGAGGAAGGAAGCCAACATGACTGTGAAACGGGGGAAGAGAACGATAAATCGAATCGTGATAAGAGGTTCAAAACGGGGGCAAGACGTGATACCCAAAAATATCCAATTCCCTATTGCAGCTTGAGCAAATGTTATTATCGACGAAAAGAGGAACACCTAATATGTAGCTGAGTATTGAACTGAATTGTCGTGGGCCAATACATTGGTTAAGCCCCTTTACGGGTACATTCATAAGATAATCCTGCGCATGTTTGACTTTATTACTCTGCCACAAAACTGAATCTCGCTCTGACATTTGAAACTTGGTAGGAAAAGTTCTCTTCACAGCATCGAAGTATAAAAATTCCAATGGATGCATGGGACGAGGGGCAGTGTGACAGACCGAAATTTTTTTGCTTCCAATGGGTCGGGTTTTGGTCCATTAGGCCAGCTCCAACTTCCCGATACGCCACTCGAGAAACCGAACCTTTAAATTTTTCGAACCAATTCGATCTTACCAAGCAAATGTTTATCGATTAAATTCAAATTTCTTTATAAGCATGCAACCATAACTTTTATATTTCAAGGGTCATCAAATCCTTCCAACTGCCTTACAGTTTTGATATCATTTCTAATATTTATCGATACCAACAGATATATTAATTACCTATCATCTCTTATAAAACACCAACTTAAGATACTAAGACTCTGCTGAACAGAAATCTCACTGATTTGAGGGTTAGGATTCTCTGATCATATTTCCTTCACCATAGTACTAAGAAATCCCATGATATCCGTCGTGAAGTCAATTGGGACCTTCTGAGCATACGTCCCATACCGTATACCCCGGTATACCAAAAGAGTCCACAATTTCGTAAGGGTCATCGAGTCCGACAAATGATTTCCATCACTTCTACTGTGAGGTTCTCTTTTTCCATCGAGTTCATCGAGTCCGACAAATGATACCCCGATAATGATCATCGTTACAATTAATGGTCTTCCGGGTTGACACTCGTAAGTGGGAGCTAGCAGGCCTGACAACACACATTGTTCCAGCGACGGGTGGGGAGGATCAGTCCCGTTGTCTACCACCATTCAAGCGACGGTCTTCCGGATATCCACCTGTAGGTGAGAGCCCCAGTGGGTCTGGCAATTCACAGTACTAGGTCAAGCTCAACCGACTATCTTTTTCAAATGATATGAACTACTCAAAAGAGTTAGTAATCATTTCTAGATGGATGATATCCACTATAGGCAATAACCATCCCTTCTCAGATGATATGAATTACCTGGAATGGTAATAATCATCTCTATCACATGTATCAGACAGATGATATGAATTACCTAGTATGGTAATAATCATCTCTTATCGCACGTTTTGTACATTTATCAGATGATATGAATTACCTTGGATGGTAATAATCATCTCTCACTAAGTAGTATGAACATCCAGTAATTGGACTGCAACTACCTCGAGAAGATTGCAATCATCACCAAATAAATGGTATGAACAGCCGCGCAACAACCAACACTCTTAGATGATATGAACAATCTTGTGTTGAACCGCAGAGCGGCTTCCTACGTACCCTCTCTGTAGCTCGAACGGATCAAGCACGACCGTAGTTCATCATCTTTGTTTAGATAGTATGAATTGCTTAACAGTAGCAACAACTATCTCTTTTTAGATGATATGAACTACTTTGCTTAAGTAGCCACCATCTCTCACATTAGATTGTATGAACTGCTTTTTATAAGAGCAAGAATCTCTAACAAATACTCTTGTTAAGCATATTTACTGTACCGGAGCCCACCCCATACATTACACAAAATCTTTCTCAATGTTCAAACACAACGTTTAAATGATATAAGGATCAAATCCAAAAATTTACACATAAAAAAAGAACATATCCACAATGCATCATATCTAGTCCAGTATACAGAATGAAATTATAACATCTTAAGTTACTGTCACTTTTAACACTCTACTTTAGTCGTTCCCACTAACAACCCATTTGAGTATAAATCACATGACGTACTTCATTAGACAACAAAATTTAAAGGAACAAGTCAAGCTCATTTGGTCTAGGACAACCCCATTATAACTAACTAACTATCTAGCTAGTTTCTCATTGTCCTGAACTTTCTCAAAATAAGGAAATATGAATTCAACTTCAAGGATTTCATAATTATCAAGGCATCTTGCTAGTACCAAAAACATCAGTTTTAATGCCATAAATATGTTTGAGAGAAAACACTACCCAGATTCCTAATACAAGTAATCGGGACCTAAGCGTCCCTTTAGACTACAAGATAAATAATAAGGCAGGATATAAAATATTCAAGAAGATCCATAGAATGTTTGTAAAGTCAAGTAAAATGATTAATCACATTTCATTCCAATTAAACAAGAACATCTATTTTCTCAAAATGCCGCAGATGCAAATAACTGTACTTGAATAGATGCTAGAAGTACATATATATGATGACCAAGGGTATAAACATAAAACATTAAAATGTGAACTTGTATCATTCAAGAAATATTGATCATTCGCAACACGAATTACTTGTATTGTCAAGTGATAACAGGCTCATTTAATTCGTCACCTTTTAGGGTAAGCTCAAACTCTAAATTAAACAATTTTATAGATGAATGCTTGAAATTATACATTTCATCTACTGGCAGAAAAAGCATTTTGAAGTGAAAATAGCAACTAACGAATAATAAATGCCAATCGATCAATAGTTCATGAATCATGATAATGCAATGCAAAGAAAGAAGTACATACGTGTTTTTGATGGTTAAAACTTCCTCCTTCTGCCTTCCCTCAATCCATTCAGTATCAGCCATGTAATAGCTTACTTCGACAGTAAGTAGCGCTTAAGTGAAGAGTCAACTCGCCAAAGTTCTGATTTTGATAGAGTCTCCCCTGTTTCAAGATGATTCCCGGCAAAATTCTGGCCATTTTATTTAGTCCTTCCCTGCAATTACATTTACAACAATAAATTCATTCATTTACCAAGCCACAACATCACCATATCCAACCCAACAATGAACTCCATCCCCTCTTCTCACTGCCATTCAATTCTCAGGAACAACAACCACCACCAATGCTCAATCAACACCATCTTCTTGAGTTCAATATATCTTCAATTCAACAGCACCATCAACAATTTTAACTGAACCCATTTACACCTCAACCACTATAACACATCACTACTCCATCTGCAACTTGATAATTTCAGAGTCACAACTCGCACCAAATCCATCTTCACCTTGTCTCAAATCAGAACAAACCAAGCTTCAATTCCTGCTTAGAATCCATCACCTCAAACCACTGTGACTACCAAAATTCAATCCAACAAAAACCCATCTCACTGCTCATGCTTCTCCAATAGCTACAACCCTAACATCGTCACCATCTTTCCCGTTGTATCTTCACCAACACCAGTCACCGCACACTTCAACAGCTCCTCAAACATGTACGGACAGAGAAGAAACAAGGTTGTAATCTCTTGGCTATTTTGAATTTGAATACTTCCCAAACTTCTACAAACCGATCAACATAACATCTTTGTTCATCCCGAGCTCTCAATTCTTCAATTATAACCACCAGAAACCCTTTAATCCAATAACACCAAATTTGAACCACAAAGAAGATCAAAAGAAAACACCAAATCCCGAACAATTAAATAATCAATGACAAAGCAAGGGTGATTATGCTGTTTTCACGGAAGCAATAACAAATAATCTCGAACCCTAATCCAAGATGTGGCGTGTACTTCTTGTTGTCTAATCCATGCCCTAACCATCAACAAAGTACAGAATTCAGACCAACTGGTAGTTTAGGACTTTTATCGAACAGTTTCTGTGCACGACCTGGTGGTGAATCACACACAAATTGTTGGTAATTTTAATCACCACACTCCTTCCCTGCATCAATTCCAAGAACCCATTCATTCAAACAAAAATCAATCATTAACAAAACCATTTTTTTCTCCAATCTGCGTTTCTTCTATAAACTCTGATCCACTACTCACTCTCCTCGGCAAAACCTCCTCAAAATCTCCTCATAACCTGCTGTAAACTCTAATCCAGCAAGAACCCCAAATCTTCTTTCCATGTATTATTGACTATTTTCTACTTTTCAATTTCATCTACACCAACAGAGCCATCGATGTCATCCCAGTTCGAGCAACAAAACAGTTAAACCCATTCTTACTTTCCTTTTTCTCGATTTCTTCTACAACAAACCATCGAATCTCATCCATTTCATCCACTTCTGTTCGTATTCAACTTCAAACTCTCAGTACCCATCTTCTATTTCTTACTTGTTCTTCTCATTGTATTCTCCCCCAAAACTTAATTAGAATCAACAACAACTTCAAGTACTTTTGTCTCCACAAGACTACTTCATATACGATTTCAAATTTTGTTATTTCAATTTCCATGCGAAAATTGCCAGAGAAGAAGAATCAGAAGGAGCAAATCCATAGCCTCCCCTTTTCTCCCCTTTTCCCTCTTTATTTATTTTTTCATAGTTTACCACGTGTAAGAAAACAAGAAAAAGAATAAGCCCCAACCTTAACATGTAGACACGTATCCAGCTCCATGCATAGCTATTTAGACACCCAAGGGTTTAAACTAGGGTAAACTTTCATTTGGGCACTACCATTTATTATTGAGGCAACCTTACAGTGTTAAAAAACATTAAGAATTAAATATTGTAGAATTTAGTAAATGGGTTTGGTTAAACCCGAGTAAAATTTTGGAGTGTCACAGGAAGTGTTGTCGATGTTAAAGGTAGAGGGAGATAAGCCACATACATCCATGAATTAATGTAAAGCGTAACTGAAATTGTGACTTGAGTGTGGAACGAAGGTTTGGTTCATAATGATATCTTGTAGATGACGAGTCTGAGTACAAGAGGCTAAGTAATTGTATTGGCTTGTATCTGTCAAGGTATAAACACCAAGTCCACCATCCTTGATGGGCAATGAGGCAAGCTTTTATTGGTGAGGCCCAAAACCTAAGTTATCTCCAATAACTAAGTGTCTTAAATACTGAAACAAATAGTGGTCAAAAAGGTTGGTATCCTGTTGAAGTGCTAAGGGAGTGGTGGTTCTCATTGTAAAATATAGGCGCGAGACTCCTGCATGATTTCGTAAGAGAAAAAGTTCACATTGAGGAACCTGAAGTTTTCTAATTGAATCCATAAGCTGAATGTTTTATGCACACGATCCAAGACCATATTATTACAAAATTGTAAGTCCAAACTTACATGTCCTCCAAGAATTTTAACTTCCTTTTGAGGCCTACTGATAATAGTAGGAAACACTCCAACCTTTAAATTCATGTGGTCCACAGTTGACCAAAATAACTATATATTATTATTATTATTATTATAAAAAGAACTTTCATTAAAGGGAGAAAAGCATTGTTTACATTTAGTTGGTAGGGAGCCTAGCCACAAGCTGAGCACCTACCCCTTTCTAAATAGAAATGCCTAATCTAAAGAAAAGGGAATCACCTACTTTGTAGTTATAGTCATGACTAGCCATACATTTCTGTAGTCTCGTCATGAAGCCGATCGTGTCTTCTCCCAACTCCCCTAAAGTCGTAAAGGCGAGTACTCCTAGGCCATATCCGTGATCGTTGCATTTGTCCAAATATTTAATACGTCTGCGCGCGACAACGTTAGAGATGAAGATCCCAGGCGTAAACGCTACCCTCTCACCTCCTGCAAAAGGGGACACCCCCGTGACATCAAAACACACATCTCGTCCATTCACCCAATTTTATAGTAGGATATCTGTCGGATCAAG
Source organism: Papaver californicum (assembly GCA_023531435.1). Taxonomy (NCBI): domain Eukaryota; kingdom Viridiplantae; phylum Streptophyta; class Magnoliopsida; order Ranunculales; family Papaveraceae; genus Papaver; species Papaver californicum. The sequence goes on along the minus strand of JAJJMC010008370.1, from coordinate 855,877 downwards.
GAGTTCTCATTGTCCGAGAGGAAGCCCAGGTTGGATTTCTTACGAGCGGAGGCTCCAGCTTTGTAGCAAATGTCTGATAGTACATCCCTGACTAGATCGTGTCTAAATTTGAGGCCCACCTCACTGGCGCAATGAAGTGCATGATCGCTAAAGACGTCCATACCCCGCCCACAACAAGAACATAGGCTCCCCTCCTCAAACTATGCTAAACCAAGCCTGTAACTAAGGACAACCCGTAATTGCCGAGGCCCAATAGCTTTGTGAAGCCCGGCTATGGGAATTGCCTTAAGAAAGTCTTGGGCATGGCTCAACTTGTTGCATTTCCAAAGGATGGTATCTCGCTCGAACAGGTTGAAGTTAATGGGTATATTCTTCTTGACCACATCAAATTATTGGGCTGCCAATAAGTGCATAGGGCGCGGGGCAGCGACTTGGGTGTTGGCGCAAGATAGAGGGAGCCCACAGACATGTGTGAACCTGTCTTGGGCCTGTTGGAAGCTAAGGTGCTGGTCCGCATCGCATTGAGTTTTATGGATGGTATTCTGCAGCTGTTGTATTTGTATGCAGGAGGCTAGAAAGCTGTAGAGGTAGGTGTCCCCCATGGTGTAAACCCCTAGGCCACCATCCTTCACTGGAAAAGTAGCAAGACGCATCTGAGTAGGACCAAATCCAGCCTCGTCACCAGTCACTATGTGTCTGAAAAACTGCATGAGGTGCTGGTCAAAACGAGCAGCTGGGGCCTGGAGGGATTGAGGATTTGTGGTTCTCAGTGTGAAAAACAGTCTGGAGACCGCGGCACAATTTCTCAACAATAAGAGCTCACTCTGTGGGTCTTGCAAGGACTTCAAAGACTGCATAAGCTGACATATCTTGTCCACTCTTCCCTGCACAATGTCCCTGCAGAAGCTTGAGTTTAAGCTGACTGGTCCTCCTAGTAGCTTAACCCCCTGAGCTGGTCTACTAATGCCTGCAGGGAAGATACCCTCTTCTAGAACTCTAGGATCGACCACAGGCCAGAAGAGCTCTTATTATTATTATTATTATTATTATTATTATTATTATTATTATTATTATTATTATTATTATTAT
>JAJJMC010008370.1:791119-850129 GCA_023531435.1 Papaver californicum | reverse complement strand
ATTATTATTATTATTATTATTATTATTATTATTATTATTATTATTATAGAACAAATTTTTTATAAGATGGATATAGCATTTTTACACAGAAATGGTAGGAAGCCGAGCAACAAGCTGGGCCCCTACCCCCTTTTGAATGGAAATGCCTAGTCTGAAAAAAGGAGAGTTGCCTATTTTGTAGTTGTAGTCAAGGCTAGCAATACAGTTTGCAGCCTTGTCACAAAAGCTATCATGTCTTCTTCTAATTCGCCTAGGGTGGTAAAGGCGAGTACACCTAATCCATATCCGTGGTATTCGCATTTGGTTACGTATTTGTTGCATTTGCGGGTTATGGAATTCGCAACGGCTTGACCTGGTGTAAAGGCCACTCTCCCGCCTCCTGTGAACGGAGACACCCCGGTGACATCAAGGCGCACATCAAGGCCATTCTCCTAATTATACACGAGGATATCGGCTGGCCGTAAGGCAGTTTCGGAGTCTGAGAGAAAGCCCAGTTTTTCTTTTTTGCGGTCCGGACCTCTGCTTTGTAACACATATCTACGAGCACGTATCTGACTAAGTCATGCCTAAATTTGAGACCCACCTTGCTGGCACAATGCAGAGCATGATCCCCAAAGACATTCATTCCTCTCCCGCAACTGGTACAATATCCATCTTCATCAAACAAAGGTATACCAAGCCTATATCTAAGAACAACCCTAAACCGTCGAGGCACAACTGATTGGTTAAGCCCAGCTATGGGGAAAACTTTGAGATAATCTTGGGCATGGCCCATTTTGTTGCACTTCCATAAGGTGATATCCCGCTCAGTCAGCTGGAGTCTGTTTGTTATGTTCTTCTTGACTGCATCAAAGTATATGGCTGCCAGGGCTTGCATTGGGCGTGGGGTAGTGGATTTGATGTTAAAACAAGAGGTGGAAAAGTTACAGAGATGAAGGAAGCTGGACTGGGCCTGTTGGAAGCTATGGTGTTGATCTGCAGAAAGGTGGCTTTGAGGATGGAGTTTTGTACCTGTTGAGTACGTATGCAGGATGCCAGGAAGCAACAGTAGCTGGTGTCTCCCATAGTGCAGACCCCTAGGCCTCCATCCTTCATAGGAAATGTTGCAATACGCTGCTGAACTGGACCAAAACCTGCCCCATCCCCTGTTATAATGTGCCTAAAGAACTGCAAAAGGTGTTTGTCATAATGTGATGCTGGGATCTAGATGGCTAGTGTGTTGGTAGTCATAAGTGTCAAGTATAGTCTGGAAACACCAGCACAGTTCCTCAGAAGAAGTAGCTCACTTTGTGGATCTTGCAGGGTCTTCAAAGTCTCAATTAATTGGATTATTTCTCCACTCTGCCCTGTACAGCTTCACCCCCATGTCAGGCCTGCTGATACCAACTAGGAAGGTACCATCCACCAGGCTCCTTGGGTCTGTATTGGGCCAGAAAAGTTCAGTCTTGCATATGTTGAGAATTAAACCCCTTCTGTTGCCTTCATGCTGGATGATGGTCAGCGCTCTGACAACCTCAAATATCTCCCCTGCCATTGTACCATCATCTAGGTACCAAGCATGCAGGTCCAATGTGCACTCTGTGGCAATCTTGATGATGAGTGGGTGTAAACTTAATTCAAAGAGTAAGGGACCAAGAGGGTCACCTTGCTGGACACTTTGTGCTGAAAACAAGGTGTGGTCATTGTAGTACAACTTAGCCGGCTTGGCATATCAGAACTCCACCCACCTGGAGATACTTGGGCATTTTCTTCTGACTTCTTGGAGCATAGCAGACCTATCAATCAATTTAAAATAATTACTGAAGTCTATTAAAAGCATGCTCTTAGTATGCAAGGTACCTTGCACTTCCATAAGTATGTTGGCTGAGTGTAGAATATCCTCCCCACCATACTAGACCCCCGTACCAAATTGGTAGTCCCCAAGGTAAGATGTCAGATCCTTGGTCACTGTAGCAGCTTCCAGTTTGGAGCATAATCTTTTCCAGATAGTGCCAACTGCAATAGGCCTCACACCCACTGGTTTGTGTAATGGTGTCAATGGAGCACTAGCCACATATTCCCCTAGCACAGAAGGGCAGACCCCTGCAAGCCAGAGATTGACCACACCTGTAAGAGAGATAAGAAACTCCTCTCCAATAGCTGAAGCTGGCCTACTCAAAGCATCAAGGAGGTGTTGAGCTCTGAGGCCATCCCTGCCATAGGAATTTCCCTTAGGGAAGCCTTTTAGTGCCCTCAAGACTGTATCCTTGTCCACACATAAAACATATGTTGTGATGGGTTCAGCAGGGATGGATGGTGGGGGAGCAGTTTGGTAAAAGTAAGAATAACGTAACCATACCCTTGATCTAATCATTTGTCGAAACATTTCTTGCGTTTACGAATAACCGCTCTAGAAACAGTTTGACCTGGTGTCAAAGTGTGAACTCCTCCGCCCGTGAAGGGTGATACACCTGTGATATCGAAACACGTTTCTTGGCCGTTCTCCCAGTTGTAAACTAGAATATTAACAGGTATTAAAGTGTTTTCGTTGTCAGATAAAAACCCCAAAGCTACTTCTTTTTGTGAAGCTACACCAGCTTTAAAAAAATATCTGCAAAAGCGTCACGAACCAAGTCATGTCAGAAGTTAAGTCCCACATCACTAGCGCAATGCAAAGCGTGATCTCCATAAGTGTCCATTAGTTTATTGCAGCTGGGGAAGAAAGTCTCCTCACCAAAAAGGGGAATTTCCAATCTGTAGCACAAAACTGAGCGGTACTGCCTATGCCCAACATTTTGGTTGAGCCCATGAATATGTAAGGATAGCAAAAAATCTTGAGGATTTGTTGACCTATTGCATTTCCAAAAAGATGTATCTCTGTCAGTCATGTGATATTGTTCGGGGATCCTCTTCAACACAACATCAAAGTGGTGTGCTGCCAGGGATTTCATAGGGTGGGGGCAACTTCGTTGATGTTGGAAGTAGAAGAAGATAAACCATATAACTGCATGTAGTCTTGTAAGGCTTGTAAGGAGTAATAACTTGGCTCTGGAGTGATTGAGTTGCACAAAATATTTTTCTATGTAATTGAGATGCCAAGAAGTAATAGTTAATAGTATCAGCCATTGTATAGATGCCAAGGCCTCCATTTTTGATTGGTAAAGTGGCAATTCTCTGTTGTAATAAGCCAAACCCAAAACCATCACCAACAATAAGATTCCTCAAGTATTAGAGCAGATGAGAATCAAAGTGTGCTTTTGCTTGTTGAAGAGCTAATGGATTGGTTATGTGCATTGTAAAATAAAACATGGAAACCCCAGTGCAATTATGCAAAAACAACAATTCACTCTTGGGGTCTTGCAACTTTTTGATTGTGTTCATCAGGTTAATTGTCTTCTCTACTCTACACATTACTAGGTCATTACAGTATTGCATATCTAAACTGACCGGCCGTCCCAAGAGTTTAACACCTAGTGTAGGTCTACCAATGTTGAGATGAAAAACTCCTTCCACAAAACTTCTTGGATCATGTGTTAGCCAAAAAAATTCAGTTTTGCTGACATTAAGGTGTAATCCTTTTGACTTACCTTCATATTGTATGATATTTAATGTTTTGGATATTTCTAGAGTGTCTCCCACCAGGGTGCCATCATCCAAATACCATGCATGGAGGTCCAGTGAGCATTGAGAAATAATTTGATGAACCAGTGGGTGTAGAGCTAGTGCAATGAGTAGGGGACCAAATGGGTCTCCCTGCTGGACCCCTTGAGCATAAGATAAAATACTATTGAAATAATATATTCTAGTAGATTTAGCGTAATAAAACTCAACCCACTTGGAAATAGATGGAAAATAAATTCTTACTTCTCTAATGATAGTAGACCTGTCAACAAGGTTAAAAGCATTACTAAAATCAACCAGCAACATTGACGTACCTTGTTGATCACCTTTGGTTTCCAAGAGTTTATTAGCAACATGTAAAATTCCTTCACCTCCACAAGGTATGCGCACACCAAACTGGTGGTCACCCAAGTAACTATTCATTTCTTTCCCCATTAAGGTTGCAACTATCTTAGAAACCAATCTCCTCAATATAGTGCCTACAAGAATAGGTTTAATGCCCCTATCAGGCTTAACCAAGGGTGTTAGAGGAGCACTAAATATAAATTCACCTAAACTGGAGGGAATTGTCCACTGAACAAGAGATTAACTAATCCAGTGATTGAAGGTAGAAGATCTTCCGGCACAGCTGCTGCAGAACCACTCAAGGCATCTAGGAGGTGTTGTGCACAGAGCCCATCTCTGCCACAAGAAGTGTCCTTGGGGAAACTCTTCAAGGAATTCAAAAATGCATTGTTATTGACTGAAAGTGTAGCAAAATAACAAGGATCTGATGGTATGACAGGAAGTGGTGCATATGGGTGCTTGTGTTTTAAATCAGCAAGTGTATCATCATCTTGGGGAGCGTCCACTGGAGGAAAGGAAACGAATTGCAGCTGTGTAATGACCATAACTCATTTTTTTCCTACAATCCTGCAGATTGAAAATGTCTTGTTTCTTCTTACTATTCTGTTTGTCTGCATGCTTTGGGTTGGTTATCTCTAGAAGTTTCTGAGATATGGATAAACACCCATTAGGTTCCCTTTATTTTGTTATTACTTGATTGATAGAAGCTATCTGCAACCTCTTCGTTGTTCAATATCTTTCTTCTAATGTGCATTTAGGAGTGTATAGGTTAAGTGTGCATGTTGGAAAGAGGATAAGATGTATCCATGTTGATAAGTCTCTGGGATTTTGTATTACACTGTCAAGTGTAGCCTTCAAGGTTCTTGAGAATATCAGTTTGCAAGATGGAGGGATACAAGCGACAGTTGGGATCTGTTTTAGAAAAATTGAGTTGAGTAAATCCAAGGAAATACCCATGAAAGTATTATCATCATCTACTTCCGGTTCTGGAATTGGAGTATTTAGTTGGGGTTTCTCAACACCATAAGGAAGTATGCTCCTCTCCTATTGAAAGGACCTGCTGTAATATCTCCAGGATGTAAACGACAGGGTTTCTTCCATGCATGCAAATGCATAAATATGGTACAAAGCCACATTTGCAGGTGAGTGAGAACATTTTCCCATGTAATAAAAATGTCAATATTAGTGCTTAATCTTACTCTGCAGGTTTCCTTGCCTTCCCCTGTAGCAAAATGCATGTCATTCAAATGCTTGAAGAAGGAACTTCTGGAAAAACCTCTTCCACCAACCCCTTTGCGTCGTCCATCAAAACTCTTGAATGGGCAATAAAAATTATCACCCTGTGATTATGATGGGTTTGAATATGGTGAAGGAGAAAAAGTTGATGGTTGTGAGTTTGTGTCATGGACTGTTGCTTGTTGGCTCTATGGAATTGCTTGTTGGCTTTGGGAATTGAAGAAGAGGAAGATCAAGATCTAGGCATTATCAAGGCCTGGAACTGCAGTAACTGCCTTCTAACTGTTTAATTGTGTCATGAAAAATCAAGGAAAAAAAGTAGAAAAACATCCTTTTTGTGTAGGAAATCTAGTAATAAGAACAATGAAAAGGAGGAAGGTGGATTTACAGGATGAAAAATCGAAGAGAAGGAGTAGAAATTGATCATGACTTTCAATTGTCGGAAAAGTAGCCTCAAAATCGTCGGACTCTCTCTCCTTTTTATTATTATTATTATTATTATTATTATTATTATTATTTTTATTATTATTATTATATTATTATTATTATTATTATTATTATTATTATTATTATTATAAAAATAACTTTTATTATAGGGAGAAAGGAAGTTACATTGAGTTGGTAGCTAGCCTAGCCACCAGCTGAGCCCCTACGCCTTTTTTAATAGAAATGCCTAGTCTAAAGAAATGAGAATTGCCAATTTTGTAATTGTAATCATAACTAGCCATGCAATTCTGCAGCCTTGTCATAAAGACCATTGGTTCCTCTCCCAGCTCGCCTAGGGTCGTAAAAGCAAACACACCTAAGCCGTATCCATGGTCACTGCATTTGACCAAATATTTGTTTTTCTTACGGGAGACAGCATTGGAGATAACATTCCCTGGTGTAAAAGCAACTCTCTCGCTACCGGCAAAAGGGGAAACCCCTTGTAACATCAAAGCACACATCTCGTCCTTCATCCCAGTTATAAACAAGTATATCTGCGGGCCTCAGTGAGCTTGTATTGTCGGCTAAAAAGTACATCTTAACTTCTTTTTGGGAAGGGACACCAACTTTAATACACATGTCAGCAACTACATCCCTAACAAGATCATGCCTGAATTTGAGGCCCACCTCGCTAGCACAATGCAAGTAATGATCACCATAAACATCCATTGCCCTACCATAAAAGGAACAAGGGTTGTCTCCAACAAAAATTGGTATGCCCAACCTGTAGCTGAGTATGACCCTAAACTGGCGAGGGCCAACTGCTTGGTGTAGCCCAGCGATGGGGATGGCCTTGAGATAGTCTTGGGCATGGGCCATTCTGTTACACTGCCACAATATGCAGTCTCTTGTAGTCTATTGGAAGCGGCTGGGAATGTTCCTCTTCACAATATCAAAGTAAAACACTGCCAAGGCATGCGGGACGTGGGGCAGTTGATTTAATATTTAAAAAAGAGGAGGCCAAGCCACAAACCTGACAAAAAATAGTCAGAGCTTGATGGAAACTCTGGTGAAGGTCAGTGTCACTACGCACCTTAAGGATGGAGTTCTCCACCTGAGTTGTCTGTATACAAGAAGCTAGATAATAGTACCTGCTGGAGTCCATCATGGTGTACACTCCCAGACCCCCATCCTTTGTGGGTAATGTATTTATACGTAACTGGTAAGGACCAAAGCCAGCTCCATCACCAGTAACCAGATGCCTAAGGAACTGGCTAAGGTGCAGGTCATATTGCTTAGCAGCCTGGTGAAGAACTGAAGGGCTGGTGGTCCTCAAGGTGAAGTACAAGCAAGATACCCCTGCACAATTTCTAAGAAGGATCAGTTTACTCTGAGGGTCTTGCAGGAACTTCAAGGACTCCATAAGATGAAGAGTCTTATTCACCATCCAAGCTGACAGGACCACCGAGCAGCTTCACTCATTTAGCTGGCCTATTGATGCTTGTTGGGAAAACACCAACCTGGAAACTCCTGGTGTTTGTGTTAGGCAAAAATATCTCTGTCTTGTTAATGTTGAGGGACAAACCTCTACTTCTGCCCTCATATTGGATAATGTGCAGAGCTTTAGCCACCTCCAAGGTGTCACCCACAATGGTCCCATCATCCAGGTACCAGGCATGCATATCCAAGGTACATTCTGAAGCAATTATGAATATTAGGGGATGTAGAGTCAGGGGAAAAAGTAAAGGAGCCAATAGGTCACCCGGTTGAACTCCCTGAGCAGACCAGAGGACATTGTCATTGTAGTAGAGCTTAGAAGGCTTTGCATAACAGAACTCCACCCACCTGGAGATGCAAGGACATCTGCCCCTAACTTCCTCAATTATGGATGATCTATCCACCAAATTAAATGCATTGTTAAAGTCAATCAAGAGCATACACTTTGTTGAGGAGTTACCTTGCATCTCCAACAACCTATTTGCTGAATGTAGGATACCTTCTCCGCCACATTGGACTCCCACTCCAAATTGGTAGTCCCCCAAATAAGTGGTCATGTCCTTATTATTATTATTATAAAAAAGGAATTTTATTAAATAGAAATAGTAATTTACACAGAAATGGTAGGAAGAGAATTACCTATTTTGTAATTGTAGTCTAGGCTAGCGATGCAATTCTGCAACCTCGTCACAAAAGCTATCATGTCTTCGCCCAATTCGCCAAAGGTAGTAAAAGAGAGCACGCCTAAACCATATATGTGGTCTTCACATTTGGTTAGGTATTTGTTTCCTTTGCGAGTTATGGCATTCGAAATGGCCTGACCAGGCGTGAAGGAAGCTCTTTCGCGCTCCAGTGGACGGGGACCCCCCTGTAACATCAAGGCACACATCACTTCCGTTCTCCCAATTATACACAAGGATGTCAGCAGGCCTTAAGGAATTCTCGTTGTCCGAAAGAAAGCCCATATTGACTTCTTTGCGAGCAGGGACGCCTGCTTTGTAATACATATTGCTCGCACATCTCTAACTAAGTCGTGTCTGAATTTGAGGCCCACCTCACTGGCACAGTGTAGAGCATGATCCCCAAAAACATCCATTCCTCTTCCGCAACTAGTACATAAGACATCCCATTCAAACAAGGTTATTCCAAGCCTATAGCTAAGAACAACCCGGAACTGCCGAGGCCCAACAGATTGGTTAAGCACAGCTATAGGAACAACTTTAAGGAATCTTGGCCATGGCTTAGTTTGTTGCACTTCCATAAGATGTTGTCTCGCTCAGTCAAGTTGAATCTGCTGGGTATATTCTTCTTGACCACATCGAACTAGAGGACTGCCAATGAGTGCATTGGACGTGGGGCAGTGGCTTGGATGTTAAAACAAGAAGAAGATAAATCACATACCTGAATGAAGTTGGACAGGGCCTGTGATGTTGATCATCAACAAGGTGAGATTTGAGGATAGTGTTCTGCATTTGTTGAGTTTGTATACAATAGGCTAGGAAACTATAGTGGCTGGTATCCCCCATTGTGTAGACTCATAAGAATCCATCCTTCATAGGCAGGGTTGCTAAGCGCTGTTGAACTGGGCAAAATCCTGCAGCATCTCCTGTCACAATGTGTCCGAGGAACTGCAGGAGGTGCTGGTAAAAATATGTTGCTGGAAGCTGAAGGGCCAAAATTCACATTCCCAAGTGTTTTTATCGGAACTTGCTCTGATACCATTTGTCACGGACAGGAAAATTCCGCCTCCTGCGCGCTGCGCCGCGCAGACTAGAACTCCCCGATGTGTGATTTATAAAAGAGTCATCGTGCCTTAAACCTAGCTTTTCGCTAGAAAGTGCAGGTAAATTTTTTGCTTTCCAAGTATGCCTTGTAAGCATTATATTGGAACTCAAAGGAAATAGAGAAAGTTGGAAGAGTAGGCCAACTGTTTTGCGAAAATAGTGTGGATAAATCAGGCCAAGTGCCTATACAAAAAGAAATTGTAACTTGCTAGTTACTCTGCTAAGATTTGAAGGAGCTTCACCTAGTTCTGTGAGTTTGCCAGAAAAACCCGTTTGGAACGGTGGTTGGTATTTGACTACCCTTGGCACGGGACTGATCATCCCCACCCGTCGCTGGAACGGTGTGCGTTGTCAGGTTGGCTAGCACCCACTTACGAGTGGAAGATCGTACGGGACGATGGCTTGCATCCGACTGCACTGCATTAGAGTTGGTCCTCACAGTACTACATTAGGAACTGTTATCAATTCGTGATAACTCTTTTCAACTTCTGTGAACTTTGGGGGATTCTTAAGTGTATGGAATGGGACGTCCACTTAAAATCTCGTGTTGAGTAAATTCTTTTGCATTCTTAAGAATGTGGTATGGGACGCATGTTTAGGGGTCCAATTTGATTTTTCTCATTAGATTTATAAAAACCTTTGTTGATCCTCGAGCATGCAGAATGAGACGTATGTTCGGAAAGTCTCAATTGGTGTTTATGGCAATTGTGGGCCCTATTAGGATTTTGGGATATGCGGTATGGGACGCGTATTCGTAAGGTTCTAATTTGTGCTCATTAACAAACATTGAACCCTTACGAGATTTCTGTGCATCATGGAATGTGACATATGCATAGGAAACCTTAATCGATGAAGCTTGCACACAATAGTTTTTGAGTTAAATTTCGAGGACGAAATTCTTTGAAGGTGGTAAGAATTTAACACCCGCAATTTTCGCATGAAGCTACTCAGGGACGCGTCATGACCTGGGATGAAGCTTCACCCTAAGTTTATAAAGCTTGCTTAAGATTGCATCAGGGTGTGGATGCCTTGACTTCGAATTTATAGTGTTAAGGCCCTATTACGCGTGATGCATGATAGAGAATGCATCACAAGTCAAAAATGACCCTTACCCGGGAAAGGCACAAATGGCTTTAACGCGTATCCACGAGAAGGAATTATAGTGCTAATGCACTATTATGCCGTGATGCATTATTGAAAATGCATCACTGAATATGGCGTATCCGAGAAGGCATTGTAGTGCTAATGCACTATCATGTCGTGATGCAAGATTCAATGCATCACCGAGCCGAAGTTGCATAAGTGAGAGCATCATAGTGCTAATGCACTATTATGCCATGATGCATGATTCAATGCATCACTGAGCCAAAGTTGCGTAAGTGAGAGCATTACAGTGTTAATGCACTATTATGCCGTGATGCATGATTCAATGCATCACTGAGCCAATGCTGCATAAGTGAGGGCATTATAGTGCTAATACACTATTATGTCGTGATGCGTTATTTAAAATGCATCACTGAATGTGGCGTATCCGAAAAGGAATTATAGGGCTAATGCACTATTATGTCGTGATGCAACATTCAATGCATCACTGATCCGAAGTTGCGTAAGTGAGAGCATCACAGTGTTAATGCATTATTATGCCGTGATGCATGATTCAATGCATCACTGAGCCAATGCTGCATAAGTGAGGGCATTATAGTGCTAATGCACTATTATGTCGTGATGCATGATTGAAAATGCATCACCAAGTCAATGTTGCGTAATGAGAGTGCATCATAGTGCCAAGGCACTATTATACCGTGATGCATTATTGAGAATGCATCATTGACCAATGTTGTTATTCGAGAGAGCATCATAGTGCTAATGCACTATTATGTCATGATGCATGATTCAATATATCACTAAGCCAATACTGCGTAACTGAGAGCATCATAGTGTTAATGCACTATTATGCCGTGATGCATGATTCAATGCATCACTGAGCCAATGTTGCATAAGTGAGGGCATTATAGTGCTAATGCACTATTATGTCGTGATGCATGATTGAAAATGCATCACCAAGTCAATGTTGCGTAATGAGAGTGCATCATAGTGCCAAGGCACTATTATGCCGTGATGCATTATTGAGAATGCATCACTGACCAATGTTTCTATTCGAGAGAGTATCATAGTGCTAATGCACTATTATGTCATGATGCATGATTCAATGCATCACTAAGCCAATACTGCGTAAGTGAGAACATCATAGTGCTAAAGCACTATTATGCCGTGATGCATTATTGAGAATGCATCACCGAGCCAAAAATGCATTAGCGTGTTCACTTGTAGCTTACCTGAGAATGCTTCGCTTGGCTTTGGCAAGAAAACTTCATTTTTGGCCTTGTGCATTCGATGAATGTCACTTCATATTCTTATATTTATTTGTAAAAATGCGAATAAAACATATATAGGGAGGGAGCTTTGCTTGAATGTGCATGAGCGATAATGCACATATAGATACGCGAAGTGGCCAATATGTTGGAGCATACTTGATGCATAAGCATCAATATGCTTGCAGCTTAGCGGATAAAGCTTGAATGTGCATGAGCGGTAATGCACATATAGATATGCGAAGTGGCCAATATGTTGGAGCATACTTGATGCATAAGCATCAATATGCTTGTAGCTTAACCGATGAAGCTTGAATGTGCATGAGCGGTAATGCACATATAGGTATGTGAAGTGGCCAATATGTTGGAGCATACTTGATGCATAAGCATCAATATGCTTGTAGCTTAACCGGCGAAGCTTGAATGTGCATGAGCGGTAATGCACATATAAATATGCGAAGTGGTCAATATGTTGGAAGCATACATGATGCATAAGCATCAATATGCTTGTATCTTAACCGATGAAGCTTGAATATGCGTGATGTAATTTTAGAAGTGGTAAATAAAGGTTCGATTCTCGAACTTGTGAAGGTGATGATTTTAGAAAATAATGATTTAAACTAACTCTAGAAAATTCCAGGAGTAAGAAAAAGACTAAATAACCTAACTATGATTTTTAAATAATTTTAAACGTACCAGGAATCAGGAATCAGGTAATTCTAACAACCTATGTGATTAATCAGATAATTCTTTTTAATTTAATTGAAGCCCAAATAATTGCCAAAATTGGTTTTGTTATGCTAACAAACAGAGGTAAATCACAAGCATGGATTATCAAAATTAATTAACTAAGCATAATCCATCAAGCAAAAGCACAACTGTTGAAAGAAAACCGTTTTTACTATTCAAAACTATGCAATTTTAATGATAAAATAATTATAAATAATTATTAGAAAATAATTAAATCACATAAAATTGAGAAAATTACCTTATCCATCATCCCAGTAAATAGACTTAGCTCATGGTGAAGAAAACTTGCTCAAAAGTTGATTTCATTGCTCAAAATATTGATTACAAGGTTGAATAACGCTGTAACAGCTGATTTGATACGCTTATAAGCGTTATAGAAGAGGGTTCAGCTGTTACAGAAAAGTTTAAGCAACAAATGGTTTGAAGCAATAGACGACAGGAAAATTCAAATCAGCAACACATATAAATGTTACTGAGTCTTCTTCTCCGGCAGTGATGGATGAAGAACAGCCGGCCGGTGCAGCAGCAGCTCGTCGGCGGTGACGGAATATTGACCGGAAATCTCTAAAATCTTCTCTAAGCTTTTGTGTTCGATTCTCTTGGCTTCTCTTGGTATTTATAGATAGTAGAAACCCTAGAGAGAGTTCTAAACCTAATAGAACTCTCTAGAACAGCCCACAAATCCCAATCCTAATCGAAATCAAATTCCGGCCAAATACATGATTTTTCAACTGATTTCACGGGATCTTTTTGCCGTTTCTCGATTGTTCTAGCTTGTGTGGGTTATCTACTAACATTTGGAACAATCTGGAAGAGAACAATCCATAATTCAATTCAAACAGCGTACACAGTTACAATTCCGGCGATTCCCGCTGAGTTGGATCGGCCGAGTTGACTCGCTGGCTCGCTGGGTTGACCCGCCTGGTTGACCCGCTGGGTTGACCCGATCCAGCTCAGCCCGATCCAAGGGTGCCCCAATCCAAAGTGTGGGTGCCTTGATCCATTTTTCCGGGTGCCTTGAACACTTTTTGAGCCAATTTTTCCACAAATCTTTATTCTTCTAATGTACCTACAAAAGCAATAAAACACGTAATAGACACAAAATCGAATACTAACTCACTAGAAATTAAGGTGCAAATTAGACACTAAAATGTGTCTATCAGTGCGTGAGCAGTAATGCACATATGTATGCGATGTGACTTATATGTTGGAGCAAACTCGATGCTAAAGCATCAATATGCAGATAGCTTAGCGTATAAAGCTTGAATTATGCGAAAGCATCATTCAATCGTGCTACGTACTTGAGAATGCATATTTGCATAATAAATAGTGATAGTTATGCAAAAGCTAGTGCATACCTTGAGAAAGTCCTTCGGCCGATAAGATCTAGGATTTGCTTAGCCTTTGGCCTTGCGATGAAGTTGGAATCGAAGTTAACCTTGCCTTAATAGACTTGAGTTTCTTTTTCCTTTCGAATTGACCCTTTTATGAACTACGGTCATGCTTGATCCCTTCAAGGTACGAGTTGGGTACGTAGGAAGCCGCAATGCAATGCATTGAGATGCAGCACCTTGTCGCTCATATCATCTAATTTAGAGGTGATTGCGACATTATGGTAACCCGTATCATCTGGCTTGGCAATGCTAAGTCAAGAGATGATTATTGCCATACTTGATGAGGTAGTTACATTCCATTTGATGGATGTTCACACTTCCTATCAAGTTATTCGGTACGAACGAAATATGCCTGGTTGCTGCACTCTTGACAAGAGCAAGATCAGTGCATGTACCCAGTGCTTAGTCGAAGTTGAATTGATAAAACGAAAAATTAGGCTTGAAATGGCCTAGGTGCTAGTCCAAGGCACAAGTTAGGCTTGGACAATGATCATATTTATGTGATGCTTGCCAAAGGTATTCACCATAGGCTTTAATGGCATTGCACCCTTAGCAGAACAAAGGTGAGATGGAACGGTATAAACGTAACTTGAATGATGTGGGAACTGCGTTTCGATTATAATGCTTACAAGGCATGCTTGGAAAGCAAAAATCTACCTGCACTTTCCAGCGAGAAGTTAAGCTTTAAGGTCCGGTTACTTTCTTTTAATCGCACATCAGGGAGTTCTAGCCTGCCCAGCGCAACGCGCCGGAGGCGGAATTTTC
This sequence comes from Papaver californicum, assembly GCA_023531435.1. Taxonomy (NCBI): domain Eukaryota; kingdom Viridiplantae; phylum Streptophyta; class Magnoliopsida; order Ranunculales; family Papaveraceae; genus Papaver; species Papaver californicum. The sequence goes on along the minus strand of JAJJMC010008370.1, from coordinate 835,960 downwards.
CGATCCGTGACATTAATACTCCTTCCGAGCCAAAAACTTTCAAGACTGCTATACAACATCCAAAGTGGCAAGTTTCAATGAAAGATGAATATGATGCACTGCAGGAAAATGGTACATGGTATTTAGTTGATCCTGAACCTCATATGAATATTTTGGGATGCAAGTGGGTATATAGGATAAAGTTAAAGTCAGATGAAACTGTTGATAAGTATAAATCTAGATTGGTAGCACAAAGATTTAATCAACGGGATGGAATTGATTATGGTGAAACTTTCAGTCCTGTAGTAAAATCAACAAATGTAAGAGTAGTATCAAAATTAGTTGTTACAAGAGGATGGAATGTGAGACAATTAGATATTTCAAATGCATTCTTACATGGTGATTTGAATGAAAATGTGTATATGAAGCAGCCACCAGTTTTATTAGTACTGAATTTCCGGATAGAGTTTGTCATTTGAAGAAGAGCCTGCATGGTTTAAAACAAGCTCCAAGAGCTTGGTTCCAAAAATTTAGTTCATCTTTGATATCTTATGGTTTTGTGAGGTCAATTTCAGATTTTTTTAATGTTTATCTATGTGGATGATTCAGAAATGATTGTTTTGTTAGTATATGTTGATGATATTATACTAATTGGGACTTTAGATAGTTTGCTTAATGATTTGGTTCAGTTTTTAAAAGCAGCTTTTTGCAATGAAAGAGTTAGGAGATCTTCATTACTTTTTAAGGATAAAAGCAAATAGAACTGATGTTATATTATTGACACAGAAAAAGTATACTTTGGAATTATTGAACAACGTAAACATGCTTGAAGGTAATCCTTGTAGTACTCCAGTAGAAAATGGACCTAGAGTTTCTATAAATGAAGGTATTTTATTATCAAATGCTTATGAATATAGGACAATAGTTGGTATGTTGCAGTATTTATGCTTAACTAGGCCCGATATATGCTTTGGAGTAAACTATGTGAGTCATTATATGCATGCACCAAATGATATTTATTTACTATTGGTTAAAAGGATATTGAGGTAATTAAAAGGGACAATTGGTTATGGTATTACAATGAGAAAAGGTGATGTTCAATGTTTGAGGGATTATACTGATTTTGATTGGGGAAATTATCCTGAGACAGCAAGATCAACTTGTGGTTATGTGGTTTTTATTCTTTGGTTGGTCTAGTAAGAAACAACAAACAATATCAAGGTCTAAAGATGAATCAGAGTATAAGATCTTATCTGTTGCTTCTGCAGAGTTAGAATGGCTTGCTTCATTGTTCTCTGAGTTGTATAATAATCTTAAACATCATGCTACTCTTTATTGTGATAATACAAGTGCCATTTATTTGTCAGCTAATCCAGTTTCACATTTCATGTCAAAACATATAAAGATACACTATCATGTTGTCAGGGAGCTTATCAAAAGTGGATTTATTGTGGTTAAGTACATATCTACAGAAAATCAATTGGCATATATATTTACAAAAGGTCTTTGTGCTCATGTGTTTACTGTTTTGTTGCATCTACTGCTGGGGATTCTTTCTACACATAATTCTAATGGTGCAATTAGTTTCATTGTTGGTGCTGATTCAGAAGTTTTCTCATATGATTGTTCTATTCTTTCTTCTGCTACAAATAGTTCAAGACATGTTTCATTTGTTTGATGTTTCTCTTCTCTTTGAGAATTTAGTAGCTCTATGTACTTGTATTTTTTTAATTTGTTTTAAACTGATAACTTCTCCAATTATCAGTTTAAGGGGGGCTAATAAGTATAAGTCAATAAGTAAGTAAGTCAATTTGTATTGACTAAGTCTTGTAATAGTGTTAGTATTGTAAAACCGACAGTATTGTCAACAGGTTATAAATGTGTCTGAACAATAGTTGTTTTGGTTAACGTTTACATTTGAGTAACAAAACTTTTTATTTTTCTTTTTCTTCTCTGCTTCTACATTTGTTCTGTTCTTGATATCATGAATATAGAAATTCACAGTTATGGGATGATGATGGTCCTCGGTGAGAGTGGAGCAAAAATAGTTTCTTTTGAAGAGAAAGTTTAAGAGTTGATTTTAAATCGCAGAAGAACTTACGGTGAATTCTTCCTCACTGTAAAACTAAGTGAAGAAAAGAATTAATCTCAGGACCACCTACGTCCACTAATACCTAGCCGTAGAAAATAAGTGAAAAGAGGGGAAAAAATTCAGGTGAACTTACGGCTGAGTTCAGACCTGGCCGTAGAATTTAGGTAAAGAAAATAAGTTTTTTCCTGTCAGTTTTATGAAACTGACTTGCCAATTTAAACATTACATTCGGATTTGGGTTGGGCCTCTTAATGTGTATGTGACCCATTAGTTGTGTAAATTTGTTTTGGAGGCTAGTATTTTGCAAGTTGGCGACCTATTTTGACAAGGATTCGACGCACATGCACTTCTACTTTAGAACCGTATTTAAGAGAGGATTTCACTTCTATTGGATTATCTTTATCACAATTTTACACACAAGAAGAGAAATAAAGGAGCTTTGGAGTTGGAGATTTTTCTACAACATGGGGTTTGATTTTATTTTCTTCTTTATATTTTCCATGGATTTTAAGAAATCCATTATGAGTTAATTTAATCTAATTGGTTAAAGATATAGTCACAAATATACAACATGTTTATTAATTAAAGCATTTAGTATTCATGTTTTCTTTAATATCGCTTATGTTCTACTAATTATAACGCCATGTATGATTCAATTATTGCTTGTTTAAGTCGCGAATTAAATAATCATAAATTCATATTTATAGATAAACTAGGTTTTGAGATCCAGAATTGTGAAAAGACCCTTGTTACTAGTAGCATAGCATAATTTCTAACGACAGGATGTTGCCGTGAGATTATGTGTAGAAGCGTGACCTAGGTTAAATCCGTATGGCTCTTGTATCGGATTGCTTAGAATAACCTCAACTCATAAATACTATTGCTTTCATTGGGTTAAACTTGAGTGGCTCTTGCGCCAAGTTGTCAAAAAAATTCAAAGAGTGGATCTTGCGTCTTTGATGATAAAAAGAGTTTTGTCGGAGTAGACCTGCGATAGGATGTTTTAGGGTTATTGATATTGAGAAAAAATGAATATTGAGTCTGATTTAGTTAATAACATGTTTGATGACGGAAGATGAACTCTCTAACCAGTATTCTCATTCTATTGTTTACAATCTTAAATTTATTTATTTTGTTATTATCTTAGTTTGAATTATTTATAATCATCATAAATCCCCCCCGTTGCAAAAGAAATCAAAAGTTTTTTAACAACCCATATCTCCCTATGGATCGAACTTGTCTTATTACTATACTCTTATTTATAATTGTAAAGTGAAAAGACTTGAAATATTTTGCTTGGCTGACAACCGACCAAGAAGCACAATCAAAAATACCGAGGAAGTTATTTCTGAAAATTAAATTTGAGAGCAGATTAAAGAGAAAGTGATATGAATATGAAATGCTTAACAAGGGTAAGAAAAACAAGGGATTTAGTTGGAGAACTAGCTAGGTTCATTTCCTTTGAAACTTTTAAGAGTTTGATTGTAGATTGGTTAACCATGATTCACATAAATAATATTAAACTAATGATATGAAAGGGGTTAAGATATAAACTTGGAAATCAATTGACATATGTTGCAAACAAAGTACTAAAACGACATTTGAAATTCAAAAAAATTTAAATTATGCATATTTGATGAATTTACTCAAGAAAATGAAGAATCTAACCGGGAAAATGAAGGTCTTAATGCTTCCAATCATCAGGTATACGTTCTTAGGATCTCCAAACATGTTTTTCAACCTTATAATCGCCCAAAATTGGGATTTTTTTGCAAAATTTTGAGTTGTTCTCTGGGTTTACGTACTACCCAGAATCGTTGGATACCATGTCATAGTATCCAACGATTTGATTTCTTCTAGGGAATATGAACTGCAATCGGTAGATGTGGTCATGAACAACGATCGATTCCAGTATATATTTTGGCGGGATTGGCAGGTCAAATAATCGGCATTTATGGATTCATTTATCGAACGATTCCATCCCTTGGATATTTTCCCAAAATTCTCCAAGAACAAAATCGATCGATATGTGTTGCTATGCACCGATTCCAATTCAAAAAGTTTCCAGAGAGCCCCACTTTGCTGAATGCTAGAATCGGCACGCAAGTAAGCTTGAGTATGCCGATTCCAGCCTTTGGGGATTTTTTTCAAAAATGTAGATAAGGCAGAATCGGTCGATATAGGAGGACCTAAAGGCAAATTCTTTAGAATCGTTGGGCACGATTGTCCCATGTCCACCGATTTTGTTAGCCTAATTTCTTCGATGTATATTATAGATTGTTGAAACACTCGGTGGCTATCAACCCGAACCCGTGTCTTAGATGGGGCCTGATACTTCTGACCACTACTACACTGATTTGGTATGGGAAAAGAGAGACAACGCAAAGCAATAGTTTGTGGACAAAGGGATAGAGATCAACCAAGCATTAATCTTAGGCAAACATTTCAGGGTTGATCATATGGAAATTGTTTGCTAGAGAAGTGGAAAGATTGAAAGTCACTGGGTAAAGAAAAAATCATATGTGAAGAAGACACAAAGGGTCTATATTACTAAATCAAAGAAGCCTGGGTGCCCGTTTAAGATTATAGTGAATAGACGCGATGGTGTATACAAGCTATGTAGAGTGTTGAATGGTGGACACAATCATGATAATCCGGGATCTCTTATTGGACACGCTACCGTTTGTAGGTTAAAACCACATCAAAAAGTAACGGTTAAGTCGATGAAGGCAACTACACCAAGTAATATCCTTAGAAAGATAAAGGCAGATGATCCTAAAAACTTGTCCGCTTTGAGGCAAATCTACGCGGCAAGAGCAAGCATCAGGAGGACGGAGTGGGATGGTAGAGCGGTTATGGAACAATCTCATTAGTTAGCCGAGCAACACAACTACATAATGAAGAAGTAGGTAGTGGACAGCAAAGTGACTCGTATTTTCCTAGCGCATCCGAAGATGATCCAATTGGCTCAATGCTTCTATCAAGTTTTGTTCATGGATTGCACTTACAAGGCAAACGAGTATAATATGTCGTTCCTAAACATATGTGGCCACACTTTGGACAATCAAACTTTCTCGGTGACATGGGGTTTTATGGATCGGGAGAATGAGGTGAGTTTTATTTAGATGTTGGAAACCTTGAAAGAGATTTACCGTAGCGATCAAATGACTAGGATCATAGTGAGAGATAAGGATCAAGCACTAATGAATGCAGTAGATGTGGTTTTCACGGATGCCAAACAATTTCTTTGCACATGACACATACAATGCAACATCAAAGCGCATTGCAGGGGCCACTTCCAGAGGCCAAAACCACTGAAAGGTACTTCTCTTGAGAAGGCTGAAGATGATCGTCTTAATAAACTAACTCGGGAGGAACGAGAGAAAGAGAAGAAGAGAATGGCCAAAGAATACGAAGATAATGAAGAGAAATGGAAAGCTTTTCAACATCATTGGGATTTGATGGTACATTCTATATCCGAGGCCGAGTATAAATCTAATTTGGAGAGTTTCAAATATGTTTGGACAAAGGTTGTCGAGAAATAGGTGGTTTATTGCTTGAAGCAATTGTTGGACACTCATAAAGAAAAGTTTGTATACGCGTATACCTAACAACATATGCATTACAAGAATGAGGCGACAAGTATAGCGGAAGGGTCTCATGGACGATTGAAAAAAATACTTTGGGGGAGTCAAAATAATGTGGTTACGGTACAAGAAGTTATCCATTAATACACCATGAAGGATATCAACAAGATTCAGATCCAAATGAAAGATAATAGGATGAAAGTTGTGTCCACGTACTCCGATGATTACGGTACGTTGCTAAGGGGTATTTCTTATAGGGTGTCGCATTGGGCTATCCATTATATGATAAATGATTATAAGTATTTTGAGGATAACGAGCATGAGAGAAAGAAGATTGTTTGTTCTTGAAAGACGATGACGTCCATGGGGCTCCCGTGTCATCACATGATTGAAAGTAACCCCCAAGGGATTTCGTTTGAGCTCATCGATTCGCTTTGGAAACAACTTCCTTTCACACCAAGCCCGATGGAAGATGCAAGTCAATCGTTTATAGACACAGATTTTGGGAGAAAAATAATTGAGGGATACACCAACAAGAAAAATTTGCAACGATAAATTTTGATGCACGACTTGGTCCTCGCGGTTTACCCACATATGCAACCGGTTGAAGAACCAACTAAGATACCGCCGACGGGTATACCACCTACCAAAGTGAATATGAAGCAAGAAAGGAAAGAGTACAAGGCACGAATGAGTAACCAAAGAGACCTTTCACGACATGAGCATACCGAGACTATGTACGAAGACGTTCTGGCTCCAAAGAAAAGGGGTCGCCCGAAGAAGCAAGAAAGTGGCCAAGGTGGCAAACAATCCAAGTCAAAGGATCAAAAGGATCTGACTATTTCCATCGTTTTAACGCAAGCAAGTCAAGAGAGTGCAACACAAGGCAACGAAAAGGTTCTCATCGTCCCTCCACAAGAAAGTCAAGCGAGCACAAGACGAGTACGACTAAAAGGGGAAGCAAGGCAAAAGGGGTCTATGGTTTCCCCGCAAGAGACCTTGATTATAAGAGAGGAAATTGGTTATCAAGTAACACCTAGGGATGTGTATGATATACCCCACCGAACGTGTTATACGATATTTCATAAATATCTTACGAAACTCCATTCAATCATTTGTCCATACGTATTATCTACCGTCGACGTGGATGGGGATGGAAATTATGGATTTCATGTTGTGTCCGAATAAATAGGCCATTTAAGTTTGGCGGATGAGGAGAACCTAACTCATTATCAATATTATAGAAAGATGATGGCCTTGCGACTACAAGAAGATAAGGAATTTTACATCTCGATAATGAATGAAGGTACAATGGAAGATAAACAAGTTGAGTTCGACGAATTGGTTGCTCGTGTTCAAGGGACGGAGGGGGATGAACCAATTAACAATAAGCATTGGATGACCATGCCTCGATGTGGCCATCTCTTGGCGGATACATGGAGTTGCATTGTTCATTATTTTGGTCAGGGAACATCTCTTACCTTCACACCAAAGAGAACAAAGTGTGATGAATTGCTTAAAGATCGAAGAATTGTTATTGTCAACATTAGCAACATATATTTTATCGGTCTTAGGCTACGCGAAGATCGTTTATTACCTCCACTGTGTAGGTTCACTTATTTTGCAGGTTTCACCAACAACACCTCTAGGGAATGACTAGAAAAATACGAGCCCAACATGAAACTTTGGGATGAATTGGTGGAGCCGGAACAAATCAAGGTACAATCGTGTTGAATTAAGTATTTGTTTTTTGTTAACAAATGAATTATCGGATGTCCATGGTTTGTACCTTTCATATATTGAACAACCACTCTTAATGAATGTAATGGATTTGCTTTTTGGTTACTTTGAATTCTTGTTGGAACAATACCTCTAAGAAAAGCAATTGTAGGAATTTTGAAAATGAGTTACTATGAATCGGTAGATACGACAATCCGTATCGACTGATTCTGATTCACATTCACCAGAAAGTCAGTCAAAATAGCTGGATACATAAGTGTTTTGTCCACCGATTCTGAATTTACTGCAAATCATGTATTTGTCGCAAGAGGTGCAGTCGAAATCGGTGCAAACATATGTGCATTGTCCACCGATTCTGGATCATAATTATAAAAATTTGATATTCTTTACCACCAATCATTTATAGTAACAACGAATAACGAACCCATTCATATAACATATTAAACCATAAGTTCATTCATCCATCCACAACAAAAGAAAAATAAGTATCCGAATAAAACAACACAAAATAGATAATGCAACAAGTCTTAGTTTAGTATAGCTAACAAGCATTAAGAACATGTATTATGTATCAGCCGCAGGAGGAGCGACACCATCAGCTCCACCATCAGCAGCAGAAGCATCTTAAGCAGTAGCCTCTTCATGTACTGCATCTTGGGCTCTCGAATTAGCAATATCCTCTCTTAAGCCGGATGCTAATTCAATTACCTCCTCAAGCTCCTCCATTGCCAGCTGACGCAGGAATTCCAGGACTTCATTCAGTTTGGTCTGGCTAGGGCAACAGAGGTCGCGGACAACTTTTTTTTTGTGGCTTTCTATCAATATCACACTGTCTTGTTGGACCATGACCTCTTTTACATTCATTCATAATGACTATACAAATAAACAAATCGAACAACAAAAAATTCAATCAACAATTACCTAAAAATACAATATCACACAACTACCAATGGTTCAAGCAATCAATAATCTCTAGTTCAACCACCGACAAATATTTTTATATATAATGAACTGAACAAAATCGTTGGATAATGATGGTCTTATCCAACGATTCTAACTGCAAAAACTATCATAAAACACCAAGCTAGAATCGTTTGATACGACTATATTTATCCAACGATTCCAACTGCAAAAGCATTGGATAACTCCAATCCAGAATCGTTGGTTAGGTAGCATTTTAGATATCGATTCTTGTTACTTCTAAAACCCAAAAACTTTCGTATCCTAAATCGTTAGATATAACCAACGATTCTCATAGGGTATTAGTAAAAACATGAGAGAAAGGGAATCGGTCGATAATCAAGTGCTTATCCAACGATTCCAATATAGGAAGAGTAAAATAAAATAAAAGACATGAATCGGTGGATAATAAGGTGTCTTATCCAACGATTCCGGTATAGAAAAAGTAAAATAAAAATAAAAAGGTAGAATCGTTGGATATGATCTGCCGTATCCAACGATTCTGGTGTTGTATCCAACGATTCTGGTAAAATCAGAAATTTGATTCACGTAAATGAAGATTTCTACACATGGATCTATCACAAATACTATCATAAGAAATGGTTTATAGAGATTTACCTTGTAGTTAACTCCGGATGATCGGATTTTGTTTTTGAAAAATTTAGGGTTTGAGTTTTTAGAATTTGGAAAGTGAAATGAAAATAAAAAGTTTTTTTTTGTTTTGTTTTGTTTTTGATTTATATTTTGTTTGATTTGGAATATAGTGAAATGAGATAAAAATTTTATATTTTTATTTTGATTTAAGTATTAGAGATAATTAATGAGTAGAGGGTAGTTTAGTAATTTTTGTAGTAGCTAATTAGACACCTCTTATCCCCTTATCTAGGTGAGAACAAAATTAAGTATGGCCAAAATAATTATCGTAAGGCCCAATATAACCAGATTTATTATATGAACAACAACCCATTGGAGATTAAAACGTATGTAACTATCTTCCTTTTCAAAGGGCTAATTTTTTCCAGTGTTCATATTTAACGGTGAAAAAATTAATCTCAGCATTCAACGGTGAACATTATCTACCCTTAAATTTTTTCAAAATTCACAACCCATGAAAGGAGAACGGCTCCTACCTTTTCTCACAAAACTTACCCTCTTTATTCACAAAACTCAGCTACCTTAACCCTAATATTTTTCCTCTTCCCTTTTCCATATCCGCCGCTAGTCGATTTCTTTCTCACTTCCCTCTTCCGTTCTTCCGCAAACAGATGATGATGACGAAAACAGTGTCGGTGCCATTTTCAGAAGGAGATGTTGAGAGTTTATGTGGTGGTAGTTCAGAACGAGAAAAAGAAGTAGAAGGAGGAGTTGTAGGACTACCACCAGCAGATTTAGAAGAAGGAGGACTAGCCACCGGAACTGGTGGTTTTCTTGATCGGAAAGGGGAGAGATATTATGAATGCTGATTTTATTTATTAGGAGTGCTGATTTTATAATATGTATTGTATACAGAAACCAGCCAAGAGAGTGAACTGAAACCTAACAAGCTGTGATGAATGATGATAATTGATGGATGATTTAGGTTTTATGTATGATTAGTAAATGTGGAATTAGGCAGAGTAGATTCAGCCCATAGAAACGAGAGAATTATGTGCTGTTAGATTGTGAAATTGAATCAATTGTGAATGTGAACTGAATGTACATTGCAGGGAAGGAGAAAATTTGGTGTTAGAACCACCAACAGTTCACGCCTGAATTCCCTACAGAAACACACATCAACTGTTCGAGAAATGGCCTGAGTGACCAAGTATTTAGCGACAGCTAGCCATGGTTCCTGTGGCTGCTAACCAAGGGTCAAGAGTTGAAACCGAGATGGAGAAGGATCGTGTAAGAAACTTCACTCTTCTTTGGACACGCTTCTGTGTTCCATTTGTTGTTTTGTTCATGTTTATTCTGTATTTTTGCCTCCCTGCACATGTTTAACCTTAGCATTACAAGTTCTGACATTATTTGCGGACTCTAATTGTCACTTATTGAATGCAGATATATTTGGTTTCTTAAAAAAAATCACCAACATCCAGGTTCTTCAAAGACCAGGTGGCCAGTCAAGCCGGATGCATGAGTTGACAATTGAAAATCTCAGGTTTCTACGATTTACAATATTCCTTGCTTAATTTGTCGTGTTCAAATCCATTAGTTCAGATCCGTGATAAAAATATTATCTCCTTTGACAGGGGCTCAACAACAAAGATTGCTTTGTGGGGTTCTGCCGCTAATCAAGTTGGGAACGACCCAATTGACTGCGACTCTATACCGTTCCCCGTTTTGGTTGCTGTTTGCTCAACTTTTCTCAAGAATTACCAAGGTACTCCAGTGGACATTAAACTTGCACTATTACATGCTTCCATTAGTTCCCCACCGACTCTTTGTGTGAAACAAATCTGATCATCTTTCACGGTAATTCAGGCAAAATAACCCTATCGTCGACAAATGCCACCGTGCTTTACACTGATATAGACATACCTGAAATCGTTTCAATGCGAGAGAGGTAATAAATTACATTTTGAAATGTTTCTAAGCTTTGTACACATCACGGTTTTCTTCCGACTATCTTTGACTGTCCTTCTCCAATCACCATATCGTACGCAAAAGCACTTATACTCGACCACCACGACATATTACGGTACCGGTTAAGAAAGGCAAATAACCAACCCATTTCCTAGATCTAGACAACCGAAAAACCATATCCCAGCTCCAATCTGCCAAATGGGATCCCACATGCCAGTTAATTTTCCAGTTCTACATTTAGGTTTAGTTTTGCCATCCTATCTAGGGCTGTACACGGTAACGGTTTTCCACGGAAACCCGCCAAAACCGAACCGAATTGGCCAAAACCGAACCGACTTGGCCAAAACCGAACCGAACCGTTTACTAATGGAACGGTTATGGAAAAAAAGTGTGGAAACCGGTAGTCACGGTTTCGGTTTTGGTTTGGCCAAAAACCGAACCGTTATGCCATGAAAAACCGACTGTTTAGAGCCGTTGATCTAGATTTTGATGGTTTTAATCTACACCCTCCGTTTATCTTCATGTATATAACCCTTCTTATACCCTAATTCGTCGTTCTATTCTCTTCCCTTCCAATTCTCTGCAGTAGCCTCCGGCTCCACCTCCAGCCCTTCTTCTCTTCTTCTACTCCACTCCATTTCCAATCTCTTAATAGAGAAATCTCATCTTTAAATGAGAATTGATATCTTTCTCTAACTTCATCTTTTTCTCTTTTTTTTTTCTTCTTTCCCTTTTTCTCTCGTGTTCTTCATCTGCAACTGGGATTGAGAAGAAAAATGGAAGTTCTGAGATCGTTCGATGAAGGGAAAGGGGTAAGGAAGTGTTACTAATGGTGGTGTTTATACTGATTAAGCAAGAGAAGTTGAAGAAATGTTAAATGGAAGAGAGAATGAGTTAGGGTTTTCTGTGAGTGATAGTTGAGGATGAAATAGAGTAATTAAAGTTGGTTTTAAGATCGTGAGATGAAGAAGAAGATTTTTATACTAATTGGAAGAACCAATTTCAGAATAAATTGAAGAAATTAGGAAGTAAATTTGAGAAAAGCTTCAAAAGATGAAATTAAAGCTCTAGGAGAAGGATTGGAGATGGGTTTGAAGTAAATTAAGATGTATGATTGAAGAATAACTCAAAATCAATGGTTAAGGTTTCGAAATGAAAATCTAGGGTTTGCGTTCTTCCCCAATTCTAATTTAGGTAATTATCCTTTCAGTTAACTTAGAGTTATTTATTTTTAAGTTTGGACTACCAGGTTTCATATAGTGAAGTATTTTGTATTCTTGCTATAAGTTTGAAGTTGCATATAAAGATCTAATTCAACTTGTTTTGCTCTGCTTTGTAGTGGCCACTCAAAGCTTCATATATCTATATGCAGCTTATATTTCCATAAGTCGAATTCATATATGTTTTAGTATTCCTTCATCTTTCTGTCTATTGGATATGAGTCCGAAGTTGGTTAAATTTATGTCCAGGCGTCAGAATAAAGAGGCAACCATTTCTAGTTTGTTGATTGAGTTCTCTTGGATGATGCTTGTATTTGTGCGAACTTTTAAATGCCTGGTGATCAGTTCATTCAGTTATGTAGCTCAAGTATGTTTGTCATCTTCCTTTAAAGAACAGGTTCAGTCATACTTCCATTGTTCCACGCAAAGATGATAAAACAAGACAAGAATGAATGTAAAAATATTTGTTTTTTGATTTTTTCTGAATTTTACACTGTTAGTTTCATAAAACTAACACAACCAACCGGTTAACCGAAACCGTCTGGAAAAAAACGAGACCGAGAGAAAACCGAGTAAAACCAACTGACGGTAAATGGAACGGTTTTGAAAAATATTTTGGAAAACCGGCTATATCGGTTTCGGTTTTGGTTTGGCCAAAAACCGAACCGAAACCGGCCATGAACAACCCTAATCCTATCTGAAAGGTTTTATGTTTATGGGTCGATTGAGAAAGCTATTTAATGACAACAAATCTGAGCTTTTGACTCTTAAAAACACCGAGATGATGGCATACGGCCCTCAGCTGTCCATCTGATTCTATTACCTGGCACCGTTATATTTCGTCGGCATTTTTCCATAGGTTAATTATAGATGTGTGACTTTGTTGCTCAGATGTAAATTTTAATAGACCTCATTGTGCATGTTTCAGAATTTAATGTTTTGTGTTTGGTTGTAAGCGAAAATACCTGCAGAGGATCAAGATGGCATAGGAAGTCTTTGGTTCTAACTTCTAAGAATGTATTTATAAGCTACTATGTTGGAATTCATGGAGCATAGCTAGAATTGTCTCCCTTTGACTACAATATATATGATATAATAGAAGTAAGGAATTGTTTCATTTGATTGTAGTCCATGTTATCTTTGTAACTTAACATAAGTGATAGAACGCGTTAGATTCTTCCATTTTGGTAACCAGCACATAAGAAAAAAAAATTGCTTAAACATTATGCTCTTTTGAACACATTGTTTATTTTCAGTCCTGTATCTCTTCCAAGATGTTGGTTCCATCATTTGAAGTTGTCCTAGGTGGTGACTTCAGACAAACTCTACCGGTGATAGAAAATGGAAGGCGGGAACAAATTGTGGGAGCTTCACTGAGGAGCTCCATGCTGTGGAGCAGTGTGGTGGTACTTAAACTAATCCAGAACATGAGACTCGGAAGTTAGGACCAGGAAAATGTGCTATTTGCAAGATTCCTACTTGAGGTAACACCATACACCCTTACAAATATATCTATACATAGTTAAACTGAATATAAATCATGACAATCAGGGAAACTAGAAATGCACAATGATATCTAGAAACTAGAAAGAGGGGTGCGCCTCAGGCAGAGTTGAAGAATCAGGGATGTTGACTTTGATAACTTTGATAGTGTATTTAGGTTATTGTTGATGTAATAGTTCTGATATAATTAACTTTGGTAAGATTTTGCAGATGATATTTAGGTTATTGTTGTAGAATAAGAGTCTTAATCTATGTTGATATATGCTGCATACCAATACATGTTGCACATCGAGTTGGTGTATTTATCATTGTTTTTTTTTTTTGGTTTTTGCAAGAAACGTAACAACCTCAATCTTATTTTTGTCCTTCAGTTGCTAAAGTATATGTTTAAGTAATTTTATGTTTCCATTCATTAGTTTTGTTATGTTCAGGACATTCATTTGTAAAGATGGGAATTTCAAGTCGGTCTTGATCATTAGCTGTATGGTTTTGGTAAGTTGTGTGTTGAAGCGGAAGTTTGGAAGTTTCATGAAGTTGGTGCTATACTGTTGCTGATTGTGAAGTTGGGTACACATTTAAACAATTTTTACCTGCGAAGTTATTAATCTGAAGAGATCATAAAATTAGTTTTGTCTTTCTCTTTCAAGTTTATACTGTGATTGCAGAGTATATAATGCTGTTTGGTGAGGAGAACCAAGCGGAAACAATGGGAATGAAAAAGTGTCATGCTGCAAGAAGAATGTTATTGACTTGGTCGTATTCCTACTTTTGCATAGTGATTTTTCGGGATGTCGTCTTTTGATGAACTCATTGAGTCATTTCTAATTTAGGAGGAGCTATAATATCATTTTATGCCGTAATTTAGTAATGGTAAAATTTTTTGTATCGTTCAACAATTTAAACAATATATTTTAGTTTTGGATAGGTAAGAATATTTTTTTATACGCAGTTGTAATCATTAATATAATAACTCACTAATGTCGAAACGGTACTAATTTGTTTTAAAAAATATATTAAAACATTATGGCGCAGCCGACACAATGCTCTTTAAACTTAAATAGTGTACATATTTTGCTAAAACATTGTGGCAACGTAAAAGATCATTGTGGCAAAAGTGAAAGTAATATTTTTATTGAAATGGAGGGAATAATTACTTCTAAACTACCACATCATGTTATGAGAACATCTTAGCTGAGGTTTACGTAGATTAAAGAAGAAACTGGGGACAAGGTTGTTTGAAGCTCTTAATTATTATAGTTTATAAATTTCCATTGAATTAGATTTGGTAAAACATAATTAAGCGAAAATTTATTTACTCAAGATTTAGCATATCCAATTAGAACCTGTACAAAGCAGGGAAGTTTATTGATTAGAGAAAGAATAATGCGATGCTGGGTGATTGTTCAAGGAGTTTATGTGACTTAATTATGAATAAGTGAATGGTTGTGTTTAGATTTGAATTTGCAGGGAATTTGAGAGCTACAAAAATATTTCTCAACGCCAACAGCACCTCCAGGCCATGCATTGCAAGTGTTTGATAAAACACCTGAACTACCAGCTTGTTCCACCAGGTTTACCGTAGACTTTGTGGGCTATTTTTGATGGTCTAGGACAGAAACTCAAAATCAAGATGGAATAAAGAGTTGGGTTGGAGCTGGATCCGAGTTTGCTAAGAGTGTAAGAAGAAACCATTGCAGGGAAGGAGCGTGGATGATTGAATCAACCAACAATACCATGATTGAGTTATAAGAAACATGCACAATATGTGTTTGTTGTACATCACATTTACCATGTTTAATGCATCACGATGGAGCGCCAACCAAATAAAAAATTCTCATCAAACCAGATGTATAGCAGCGAGTTACATCTTAATTTTGTTAAAAGAAGTTAAATATGTTTGTGATACGCCTAGCACGAGTACAAATCTAGTGTATGACCGAATCCATCATGCCCCTGTAAGGCTATAACCAACTTAATTAGCTAGACGAAGCCGTGGGGAAAATGTAAGAGACGAGAAAAGCCAGTTATTTTCGTGGGAAAACAAAAAGGTCCGCATTTACAGTTTACCTAGCCGATTCTTGCTCTGAACATTGAGGCGGAAATGCTTTTCGTCGCAAGGTATTAGAATTTGGAGCATGGCAGGTCACCTCAGTACTTCGTCCACGTACCAGTGGATGGTATTGGTGACCGACACACTGCCACTCCTTGTAGTCCCAAGACTCCTAATTCCAAATTCTCCAGACATTTTTATGGAGGCACCGCACTTGTTAATACTAGCACCCACCCTTCCCTTTCACACTTTCATAGTACTTTCCTCCCAACTCCAAATTGTCAACATTATCAATTTTCCAACGATGGATTATCAGGAAACGAAGAAAACGATAAAACCCCAAGAAATTCATTTAGTATCAACAGCAGAAGATTCTACAGAATTCAATCTATTACTCTGGGCATTAAATCATTCATCTGTAGTTGGATTAGATGCTGAATGGAAACCTTGTAAAACTAAACAATACTCTTTCCCAACTGTTTCACTTCTTCAAATTGCCTGTAGAATCAATCATGAAGTAATAGAGTATACAGATTCACAAAATAATATCTGGGTTTTTCTAGTTGACCTTTCTTTGATCACCCTTTCTTCAATTTATCAACTTCTTAGAGATATGTTTATTTCACCTGATATTTTAAAATTAGGGTTTAGGTTTAAGCAAGATTTGGTTTACTTATCTTCTACTTTTTCTTCTCAAGGTTCCAATCCTGGCTTTGATAAGGTATGACCAAAGCTGTGTCATTTTTATGTAGTTTTCTTGGTTTCATTTGTGAATTCTTAATTTTCTGTTATTTTTGTTCGTTTGGAAAATGTGGATTAGGTGGAACCTTATTTAGACATTACAAGTATATACCAACATCATCTACAAGAGAAGCAACCAGGAAGAAAAATGTCTAAGGATATGAAAAGCTTGGCAACTATATGTGAAGAAATGCTTAGTGTTTCACTGTCCAAGGTTTGTGGTGTTAGGGTTCTTTTTTCTTAGGTATTATGATGATTTAAGCTCAACTAATTTTCAGTGTGTATTGGTATTGCTGTTTTGAGTTCTTATAAGACTTAGTTTTTCATCTTTATATCAAAATACTGCCACAACTTCTATAATTCAGTGAAAATGGGTAATGATTAAAATCGTTGAATTAGATGTATACAAATTAATAAAATGCTAAAGAAACCCATGATGCTCTGCATTATAGTTTTATAGTTGATATAGTATAATATCTATGGTGAGAAGGACCAGAAGGTGCAAAGAATAAAATCTATGATGAGAAGGTGCTCACTAGGAATTATTTTTTTGCCTATGAGTGAAAAGTAGTACCACATGCCATGCTTGTGCAATGTTTGATTGATCCGATTCTTTATGTTCCTCCAGTGGTGTGATTCCCAAGGAATTCACAATTTTGTAAGGCTCTTGTATTGCGGGAGGTCGCAAAGGCACACATAACTCAGAATAAAGATAGATGGCACAACATCTCTTTCTTTTATTCTAAGGACTGCTGTGTTCCACAAATACTAAAATTCAATATCTTTATCTTCCTTCATTGGAAACTCATGAGTTTTTTGTAGTATTTGTTATCAAAATACAAAAGTAGGTCTCGCCTACTGTTAATGGTAGGAAAAAACTAGTTGTAACTAGAAATGGTATTACGATTTCAGTGCAATAGATATTGGTGAGATAGTTCTGAGTTAGTTTGATTAAATTGCAAAAGACTATTGTCTCCATTTAAATCAAAATGAAACTTAAAGGCTGTTGAACCTACCTAACTTTTGCTTGAAAAAGAATATAAAAGAAAAAATGAAGTCCCTTTTGTTCCCTGTTGCATTGAGGTGGTTCGTGTTTTTTATTCCTTGTGATCCCAGCTTATGCATCTATACCCTCCACCAGGAACTCCAATGTAGCGATTGGTCACTGCGCCCTCTTACAGAAGATCAAAAAACGTATGCTGCTGCAGATGCACAGTGCTTATTAGAGATATTTGCTGTTTTCCAGGAGAAGGTTCTCAAAGAAGGTGTTCTTCTCTCTTGTGTTCAACATTTCTAGATATCTGTTTATTAATATAATACACACGTGCAAACTCATAAACCATGTTACTCTTAAAGTCTCTTAAGACATTAACTCCGATGTAAAGTGTGTATGACATGTCAAATGTAGTTACTTAGTCCATTATGATGTATATATTTTCTTTTTTAACTTTCATATTCATGGATCTCTTTTATGAGTTGTTTGGTGCAGTTTCTGTTCCAAGGAATACTACCGAACCTCAGCACGCAAATGCACTTCTTGGATTGAAAGAAATTCTTGTGATGCCCGATGTCTGTGATAATGTCCTAAGGCTAAAGTTCTGTCAAGCTTCAGACATAGTCAGATTGACTCCATTTTCTCCAGTATCATCTGTTTCCAAGGTCTCATGCATGATGACTTCTCCGTTGGGAGTTTCTCTTTCCAACATCATCTCAAGATACGGTGAAATAATTTTGCTGAAGGAGTCGGATAGAAAACCTAAAACTTCTAAGAGAAAAGGGAAGAGACAATCCTCGGCTGGTTTAACTTACAAAGCGAAACTGATTGAATGTTCTGGTGATTGGCAAGGGCCTCCACCATGGGATTCGTCATTAGGGGGTGATGGGTGCCCAAAATTTCTGTGCGATGTTATGGTAATGCAGTTCGTGAAAACTTAAAACCCATCTTAAAATTGTGAAATATATAGACATCAACTTCAAAGTTCAAACCATGTTCAGATTAGAGAATTCTTATACCCATTTTATAATTTTTGGATCACTTCTATCTTGCTGTCAAATTGATTTTTTGAAAGTTTTGATGTTGGCCTTTTCGTGGTGCATGTAAGAAGTTAGTTTTTTAGCTTAAGAATTTATATCTGTCGTTGAATATATCAACACTGGTCCATATACAGTAATGCGCATCTTGATTGTTAATTCATTCTGCTTGGAATTTTTGAACAGGTAGAGGGTTTAGCAAAACACCTCAGGTGTGTAGGAGTTGATGCTGCAACCCCTTGCTCAAGAAAGCCCGATCCGAGGTATAATATCGAATAATTAGAAAATTATTCAAACATTATAGAGAGGTAGTTTTCTCCTGTTGGCATAATTTAATGATTGTCATCTCTAGGCAGTTAGTCGATCAAGCACAAAAGGAAAAGCGGATACTCTTAACTCGGGATGCGAAACTATTGAGACATGCCTACTTAATAAGAAACCAAATATATAGGGTGAAGAGTCTCCTGAAAAACGATCAGCTACTTGAGGTATGTTCTTGCAGTATGAAGCTGTCTTACTTCAATTGCTTATGTTCAAAGTTTTATACATGTTAGACATTTTCGACTATGTAGTTTTAAGCTTAAAATAGAAGCAGTGTCAGTTTTTACCCATGTAGAGGCAAATTATTTGACAACTTCAAAATGATAGTGGTAACGTTTCTATGTGCAATTCTTTTTATTAAGCTGTTGGTGTAATGGGGAGACTGGACCATTTCTCGTAACAGGCCTGACTAATGGAGAAGGCCAATAATCAAGTGCCACTCCAGTCAAACGTGAGAGGATATCCCACACCTAGGATGCTTTTACGTTATGCTGCCCACTGAGAAGTATCGAAGTGGAGACATCTTGGTATGATACTCTATAAAGGGAGACTGGCTTGTCTCTCCAGCCGTCAGTGATGGGAAAGGCTACCGAGTTCGACTCAAGTGTATAAGGAGAGGATTTTTCATTCCTAGGATACTTCTGCGTCATATTTAATTTTTTTGGCAACGCAAGCTTAAGAAAACTAGCAGTCTAGCATTTATGGCACCTA
Source organism: Papaver californicum (assembly GCA_023531435.1). NCBI lineage: Eukaryota > Viridiplantae > Streptophyta > Magnoliopsida > Ranunculales > Papaveraceae > Papaver > Papaver californicum. The sequence goes on along the minus strand of JAJJMC010008370.1, from coordinate 816,460 downwards.
CGGACAAAGTTATGGTATCCTTTTTTATTTTACTTTTATTAGTCTGTGGTAGTTGGACCATTTGCTAGTCCGTTGGAGAATCTTTTTGTGATTTGTAGTTCTAGGGTGAATGCGTATCTGTCACGAAGATTTATCTTTTACCCATTTAGGTAGTAAAAATGGGCTTGCTAGCTGTATGTTTCTATTGAACTTTAAGAACTCTTATGGAGTATTTTGGCAGGTAATTCAGACATTTGACTTGAAGATTTCCGAGAATAAGCTGATGTCAAGGTGCACCAAATGTAATGGAAACTTCATCCAAAAACCACTAATAACTGAAGAAGCTGTAGAAGCTGCAAAGGGATTCCAAGTAATCCCCAATTGCTTGTTCAACAAAAATTTGGAGTTTTGGAAATGCATGGACTGTAACCAGCTTTACTGGGAGGTAAACTTTCGGTTACTATATATTTTTTATTATTATTTTTGTTAGTTTCTAGGTTTCCTGCTTTGTGGAAACATCAGCCCTGGATCTAGTTTCATATTTCAAAAAGTGGAACTGCTATGATGAGCTTGAAATGTGCCCCAAATTATTATACAAGTAAAAGTTTTCAGAATACTTTTTTTTTTCGCTAAGACAAAAATAATATTACTAGTAGAGAATAATTACAAGGATTAAAAGCAAGGAACAAGAAAAAAGGGGTCAAAGCAACCCCAAAAAACTTGCAAACCTAATCAAAACGATAGTAGCTAATGCCTTTTCCCTCATTGAGGAAGGCCTGTCAATAAAAGAAACAACAGTTCCCTGTTGCAAATGAGTAGCATACTTGGATATAGCGTCAGCTGCAAAATTGACTTCACGATAAACATGCCTAAAGCTTATCTCTGTGTAGCTTCGTTTAACTCTTCTCTATCTGCCCAGGACCTCCCAATGTATCCCGCCACTTCTGAAGGCATTAGAAATTATGCCCTACACATTTTGATATAAAGGAGAGCTTTGTTTCAGAATACCAGTTACCTAGGGGAAATTATGGCCTACAAATTTCGATATAAAGGGGTTAAATAATTAGGAATCAATCCATATAACGTTGATGTGTAAGAATGAGGATATGACTTCGTGTAGCTATCCTATCCAAATCTGTGATTTCAATTCAAAGAGGAAGTTGTCTTGAGTTTATTATTTGTATATTAATTAAAATTGCCTGACCTTCCTTGTCTACATGGTAGTAGCTTTTTGGCCATCAACTCATCTTTAGACAAAATTTTAGTCTAGAGTGATTTTTGATCTTCCAAGTGTTACGATATACTATACATTTTTTGGGGAGTTCTCTTGGTCATCACCCAAGGGTCATCTTAACAAGAATATCATCCTTACGAATAACCAAAATAGTGTCAAAAGCGCCCTAAGAAAAGATAAACATTTTCTATTTTGTGCCTTTCTTTGTTGTTTTTTTTTTGCTCCAGTAATCATGTCATTTTCTTTCTCGTGAAAGTTAGACAAGCTTGTAAGTACTCTCATTGGCTTCCTTCTTTTGCATTATCAGGGAACACAGTATCATAACGCAATTCAGAAGTTCATCGACGTCTGCAAGTTGAATGATTAAAAGTTGAAGGTTGTGTACAAATAAAGGACATGAATCTGTCTGGCTCGCCCATGTTGTATTACCATCGGTTGTAGGCATACTTAGCGATAAATTCAGTCTCAAGGAAAACAAAAATCTGACCATCAGTGGACCATCTCATTTTTCGTCTTCAATTCATCATGCTTGTGATCATCTAGGTTAGCATTCAAGGGTTTTTGTCATATATTTTTTCTCTTTCCGGTGCATACCCCGTTCTCATATCAATGTGTTTCATGTACTCGACTGTTCCATCCTAACATAGTGTTCACAAACCTCATTTTTGAATTGATTCGACTCTGTGGCAGACCTTGTGTCATTCAAGGAGCCTTATCTTCTCTTTACTTTCTAAAAGTATTGGCCATGGACCAATTTATTAGTTGACTGGCTCTGGGTTGTGGGCATCATCATATGACCCGATTAGGCAGTCAAGTCGCTAATTACTGTAGTATGCAAACAGAATGGTATCCTAGGAATATATAAGGTTTCCAAGTTTGACGAGTTTAAACTAAAAAGTTTATTGGCATAGGATTCAAGGTTACAAGCTGGATATTCTGTCCATGACGTTATCTTAATATGTTTGTGATCATCTGGACTACTCAACAGGGCTCTTTTAACGCGTAAAGAATCCTGTTTGTTCGGCTCAAATTGTACATAGAGATAATTCATGAGTAGTAGATCTTGACTCGTGTATGAAAGGCGAACCTGGGTACCTCTCTCGACCTGCATGGTCTCTATTCATACACCTTCTACGTACACAAGTCATTTAGATGTATCCTAAGGGCAAAAACAATGGCGATAGCCTGATAGAAGCCAATAAGCTGAGCCAAGCCAAAGAGCAGGATGTTCGGGTAGATGTGTAGTTAAGTTTGGTTTGGATTTTGGGGAACTAGATTCCAGGTTGAGTTTGGCTTGTTGATGTTTTTGTTTGTGTGACCAGCAACACCAGCTCAACGAGCTTAAGTTGGGATGACTTGGCGAAGATTTAACTTAAAGCAAGATTTGAACTTGCGGTTTAATTGTTAAAGTATGTGAAAGTAGTGTGATTTCAGTGAAACAAAGTAATATACTCGAAAGATCACAATTGTACTACTAGGCAAGCATACAGTAAGGGCAGCAGCTAACCATAGCTAAAACGTTTGAAGTTGTGTTATCTTAGTTCTTGATTTGTAAGATTTGTAGGATCTAAAGTTGTGAAGAAAGATAAAATGAGTTGTGATAAGTTGTACTGAGTTGTAAAGGATCTGTAGAGAGTTGTATTGAAAAACGGATAAGGAAGATGATACAGGACTCGACTATTTATAGATACAGGATAAAGGACTCAGTCTAACTAACATTAATGGAAAAGCAAGAAATGATATAAGACGGAAAAGAAGTTTCCGTTACTAACAGCGTTAACTATTAATGCTAGTAATAAGACTAAGCAGCATGTGCTAATAGCATGCTCTAACATGATTGTAGTTATTTATGATGTTGTTGTAGACTTGTAGCTAGTTTCTTTCAATTTGCTTGACGATAGGTTTTTGTTCAATCAGGGGAGGAAGATACGCGAAATGGCTCTTGGTCGTCATGGAAGGTGTGTAATTCAGACTAGATACTATATACTTTTTTTTCCTTAATATTTCATCTTTTTTTATATATAGATAAGAGGCTGAAAGCCTACCACGGATACATATCTTGCAAACACTGACCAGCTTCTAAAATGAGCATAGCCTAGTCACGCTTCGATTTACCGTTCAAAACACTAATGGGGATATCTTTCCAAGAGCGGAAAGAACACCATGTTTTCCAATATTCCAAAAAAAAAAGGAAAATAGACTGGGATTTTTGCTAACTAAAGGTGCAATTTGTAAACAAAGCTATTAGATACTAGGATTCGGCTTGATGATCTTTTTCAAGTGGAAATCCTTTTTCCAGTTCACAAATTTAAGTGTACACCCCTCCTCATATAGCCCATATTATATTTGCAAATCTGAATTGGCAGCCCATAGAGTAACAGTGACATACTCAAAATGGATCAAAATGCTAGGGGTTTAAATTCTTTTTTTCTTTTTTTTTTTTCATTTTACACACTTTATTTTTAAGGGGGAAAATAAAGAACCATCTGAAGCTTGATTTATGACCGACAAGTAACATTGAAAGAGTTGCAAGAATAATGGGTTTTCAAATTTAAAGAGTTTAAAATGAATTTGGAGTAGAGTTTCTAACCTAAAAATCAGCAGAAAATAGCCTCAAAGTGGTGTCTTTGCCGCTATTTTAGGGTGATAAAAGGTAGATATTAATGAGATTTTGGAGTTTGGATATGTATGAGTTTTGAATTTACAAGACAGATTAAGCTATAAAATCAAGAACACACCTCCAGAGCAACAAAAAAATGCATCTCAATTGTTCGATAAATTATTTAAAAAGGAACAAAGGGATTTTGCTTAAAATTTGTTCTTCATATTATTAACCGGATCGGGCAATTTACGCTTGTGTTTATTGCGTTGTTGCTCATGAAGTTTATACAAAATACTTGATAATATAAATTTGGATTAAAACAAATGATCAAGGAAATATGTACCAAACCCATCATGAATGTATCATAAATATGTATCAATTTACGTAGGGGTGTTGTAAGTGTTAACAACATTTTGGATTACAATTGAATTTTTGGGGCTATTATACCTTTAAATTTTTTGTATTCAGATATCTTTCATGAATAGGTTGTCGTAAATGTTATCATTTCATGTAGGGGGTGTTGTGTTAACAACATTTATTGAGACACATGTGGGGTTTTTGTGCTTGGATATCTTTTCACGTATATGTTGTTATAAATGTTAACATTTCACGTACGGAGTGTTGTAAATGTTATTGAGACATATATGTGGTGTTTGTACTTGAATTTGTTTCACATATAGGTTGTTTTGAATGTTAATGTTTCACGTAAGGGGTGTGGTAAGTGTTAAAATTTTACGTAGGGGGTATTATAATTGTTCATCTTCTTCATGTTCTTGGTGTTTATCGTTTTTTTCAACTGTGTTTTAGGAAAAATAGATAAAATGGTGAAAAGGTAAATCGTAATGAATACGAGAGATCAAAACCGTACAAGGTTAGTCTAAATCAAGAGATGGTCGTTCAAGCTTTGCTTCGGTCACATTAGGGAGGGAAGTAGAGAAAGATGAGATCATAGCGTGATGAATTTTATTTGAAAAATTATAAAAATATTTGTAAGGGAGTTCAAGTAGAAAATGTGGAATTGTTTTTGATAGTATGATGAACTTCGATAAACTTAACATGCTTTGGAAATAGATGAAGTGATCTATTTATAGTGTTGAATTATTATCTCGTAAGAAATGGAAGATATGGAGAACGTGGTTGAGAACGTGCCCATGTTTGTAAGGAGGATTCTCAGAACCGTAACGTCCATTAACTCCTCATCTAGTAACATCCGACTTAAATCTTTCTCATCGTGGGTGTTCAGTTATATCGCACAGGATGTAAACTGCCAGACGAATACCCTAATAGTTCCCCCTGTGACATATTTGATATCTCGTAGATTTGATGGTTGGTTCACGTGAATGACTCTTTTGATTTGTTAATTGAGTAAACCAACTACTAGTGTTAAGTCTAGTAAGTTTAGTAAGTCTATTAGTGGCTCGGTATATCGAGCAGACTATAATATTCAATATTGTCTAGGTATCGCATCTTAATCATGCTAGCCGTCGGCATCATGGTGCCGTTGTTAGTAATTTATGTCAGATATTGGCGATTGAGTAGGCTGGTGCAAATGATCAATGAAGCACCTAATGACATCAGTGCAAGGCGATTAGTCACCATGAAAGAGTTAAGAAAGGACTATGTCAATAATAGTTTGATATTGATGCCTGAGAGTCGTGGAGGCTGGCAATGAGACATGAGCACTACCCTACTACCATATTCAATAAACAATTAGTCTTGAGTGAACATGCATGATTTCAGAGATGACATGAGACACGAGCATCACTTCATACACAATGTTCAATCATGGAATCACTTAGTGAGTGATGCGAGTGATACAAGCATGTGGCATATCTTTGCAGAAAGTGTTAGCTCATGACATGTTAGCCGTATAGGTTCGTATGACCCCTATGTGAGTGATTCGTGTTAGTGGCATCACTTTGTGAAAGAGCGCATCTAGTGCATACCTTCGTTAATTATGCACATGGATGGCACCGCTGAACCTTGTTTGTAAAATATGTCAGGTGATAGTCATCTAATAAGAATACTCGATTACTAGCTAGCAGTGGCTTAGTGCATAAATTGGAGCAGCCAGTAGCCAATGGCACCAGGTGGCACATAAAAATACCAAAGAATGCGCATATGAGTGATAAAGACAACATTATGAAGGCCACGACGATTGGGCGCTAGCATTGGACTAGCGCCAAGAAGTAGTCTGGTGCTGGGTTAGCCTAGTGTCGTGCAAGTGCTTCTCAAGGCTTGGTCGTGCATGCAATATGTAAAGTTTGGAGATAAAAGAGATGCTCGAAGCTTGAAGATGTGAGATATGCTCAAGGCTTGGCCGTGCAAATATGTTCAAGGGTAAACCGTGTAAGGTGCTTGGGGATAAATTATACAAGTAATACCCCATGGCTTGGGAAGTACTAGCTAGGATATTCACACAAACTTTGAGATGCCTCAATTATGGGGGATATAAGATGGAAACAAATGTTTGTTTGATTTCTCAAACAAATTTATAGAAGACCCAAGACCTATATATGTGTTATTCTACCATGTAGACCTTAATTGTGGGGATCTAAGGTGAGAATGAAGTAGTGATATTGTGACACATATTCACACTAAAAAAAAATTGTCAGGAAATATTGATTGCAATTACTGTTAATATGCTACATTAGATAGATGTTGAGGCAATATACTTAAATGGTTAGTCAAAGTTGGACCAACCTTAAATGTTTGGTTAGCGCTAGGAGTAAAGGTACAAACTGATTACACCTATATATACTTAAGTTGAACCAAGCAGTACGTTAATGATCTAGCAATTCCATTATGTGATAATGATGATTTCTAGTGATGTGACACTAATAAATTTTTATAAACATATTTACATTAAATCAATTGAAGGTCCATATGTTTAGCATGCCTTTACTATGTATTTTACAACCACTAACAAATCTGTGATGTTTTGAAGCTTGACATGAAACTAATATGTTGTTGACGTGGTCTAAGAGCGTCCACAGTCACGCGAGCAAAAGGCGGACCAAACCCATATTTACTCTTTGGTCCGCCCAAAACCAATAACAGTGACACGAGTAAATTTGGTTATAATCCAGATTTTCTAGGGTTTGGGACCAAATTTGGTCTGAAATCCGGACCAAACCCAAATTTAGTGGAGCGTAAGCGTAACCTAACGTTTGATAGTAGGCGTTAACGTAATAGTACGTTTCGTGGAAGGCGTAAAGATAAGATGACGTCTTATTATCTGGCGCACTGAAAAGAATACGCCTGTAATAGGCGTTTATCTAGAAGGACGCCCCACTAGACGTATAGGTATACGTACGCCTGTCTTGAAGCGTTAAGTTTTGTGTCCGCCTTTCAATTTTTTAATAGTTTATAGTTTTAATACAACTGTTTTAATAGTTTATAGTTTATAGTTTTGGGGCGTTAAGTTATATGCACGCTTGTTATCAAGCATTAAGTTATATGCATGCCTAAACGAAGCGTTTGTTTAATCAAACTCCCAGAAAAGAGACGTGTTTCCACACATGCGCCCAAGTTCAAGCGTCGAGTCATTCTTGTACTTGACCAAAGTTTAGTCTTCTACCGCTACGTTTTACACGGACTATAACCAAAAATATTTGGTATTTGATCTTTGGTTTTGGTACTTTTTGCTCGCATGACTATGGACGCTCTAAAGGATCAGAAAGACTAAAATTAAATTTTGATGATATAGTTCTGTCGAAAAGGTTTAATATGTGTTATAAAATAGGTGTGCATGTCCCCTTTTTATCCTGGAGAATCACAGGGATGCTCTTATCAAAAGACCAGAGAATTAGGATGCTTGAGATACACATTTAATTTCAAATATATGATATTTATGACACTAACCTTGGGAGGAAAATGTAATAATTGTACTAACATGTAGTAAATGTATCTTGTATATGCCTTTATAAAATTTATGTCATATCCTTAGTAGTAGTTAATGGTTGTCTTGGTTAGGGGACACCAAAGTATATTGTTAATCTCACTCGTGTGAGTTGTTTGCGTGAGATAAGATCTTATCTTTTATTAGAGAGTTTGTATTTTCCTTTCTATCTAATGACTCTATTACTTGTTTCTCTTTGTGAGGTTTGTTCTTCATTCTACAGTGTAGATCATGTAGTTTGATTTTTGATTACTCATTTGTAGTGTAGATCACTACACTTTATAACCTCCTGGAAAACATGTAATGTTTATGATTTGATTGAAATGCTAAGTTGTTGTTGACATGCATGATCTAAAGGATCAAAGGAACCATAAGAAATTCTGACAGAAATGGTCTTTGTCAAACTCGATGCGTTTAATTTATATTATAAATGGGTTGTGAATTAGGTGTACAAATACACTTGTAACCCCAGAAGAATTAGTGAGATAATCTGATTAGAAATTTATAGTACTTGAGGTTAATTTTAAATTGTGTATATGCATGATACATATTGCACTAACCTTAAGAGATTTTGTGATTTCAGGCTTTGGAGACTCTCAGCATATGTGTGCACCATATTAATTTTTATAAATAATTGGAAATCCTCCAACAGAAATGAGTAACTCGACTAAGATGAAACTATAGTTCGCTCGCTTCAATTAAAGCATGAGAAGAAGCTGAATGGCTAGAATCCTTTCTTGGAAGGCATTCCTCTATTACCAAAGCATGTGGATACCATTGGTGAAACTCAATTGACTATGTGAGTAATGAGCAACGACAAAGTCTATAAAAACTTGGAGAAGGATAATTCGGTAAGACAACTGCTTTCTAAAGAAGAGACTTTGTGAAGTAAAGAGAAAAAGTAGTGGATCCTTTGACCAAAAGATAATCTAAAGAGATAGTTTGTTACTGCATTAAAGAGGATGAGACTTAAGCTCATGAAATAAACTTGCCATGAAGGACACTCAACCTTGCTGACTGGAGATCCCAAGATCAAGGTTTCGAATGGAACAACTAGTTTGTGGTGAATTAAGGTGAACACTCTTAGAGAATTCATTCTTAGTCCATCCCTATGGTGTAGATGTAATAGTGTGACTGCATGTGAAGGATGATTTCTTTTAGAAGTCTTAATGAAATTTTATAGTTTCATTTGAAGTAGGGCGTAACAGAAACAATCTTGATAGAATTCGCCTATCTGAATGTGGAAGTGGGCCGCTTCCTCTGAGAATAAAGATGATTCTCTATAACATTCTGAGAAACGTGATATTTGCGCAGGGCAAAAATAAGCACAACCACACGAGCTTGACTACAACCTTGGAGATATCATGCGTGGTGATTATCAATAGGACTACGCTAAACGTTAGAAAGTTCAAGACATCGCGTTCACTAGCTAACAAATATACCCGATAATCTCTCACTAAGCAAAGGTCTAAGACCTTATTAAAACCTCTACCTATATAGTATTTCACATTTTTTATATGATTTTTCGTTTTTTATCGAAAGTTCATTGATTTGAAAAAAAAAAATTTTATGTTGTTTTTGATGTTACCGGATGTTAGGGGCTAAAGTTTCACCGACTCATTTTCACTTAGGGGAATAAAGCCTTTAATCTCACGCCATAGATGTTGCACTAGGAATTAATGTTTTCGTTGCTTTGCAAATGATTTGTGTGAGACCTGAATGAAACTCTTAAAACTATCTTTAGCAAGGATAATTTATACCATGTTTTTATCTTCGTCGACATATCTTATAAAGTATATTTTTTTTCCAAAACAGTTTTATTACCTAACCGTTTATCTTTATTTTTTTAATTAATTTTCTATTTTTTCTTAAAAACATTTAATGAGATTTAGAAAAAATAAATTTTTAAGCCTTTCCTCTCTAAAAAAAAAGGACTTACTATCTTTGAGATCTGATGCTACACCGCTGCTCAATACCTTAGTGGATCAACCCTATTACATAAGTTGACGCGTGTTAAAAAAATAAAATATATAGCCCGACCACTTCTTAAACGGACGGTTCAAGTAGTATCCTCATGTCAAAACCCTAGGTTTGATTTTGGATTTTGTTTCACATGCGATGGATTTAAAAAAGAATTTGTGTGGCCTTCATTTTAAAAATTAGACCCATTTGAACGATTTAAAAAAGAATTTTTGTGGTCTTCATTATTAAAATTAGACCCATTGCACGATTTATGAAGGGGTACCATTGTATATAGGATAAACAACTACTAACAGATCTTGACAGTCGGACCGTTCAAATAGTACCACCCGCTAATAATAGTACCCTTTATAAATCATGAGAGTTTGTGCTGGACATAACATAGATGATTAAGAGTAGAACTCTTTACATAAGGGAAGGATTTGAACAACAACAGAAAGATGAACTGGTAGAATATGTTTAGTGTTCCTATTGGTTATTATAACAATAGTTTTTTATTAAGACTAGGAATTGATGGAGAAGTAAACTCATTTAAAAGCATTAAAGTAGTAAGTACCCATTTTTCCTGTTCTGTACAAGTGATGGATATAGTCCATTAACAAAAAAAGAAAGATCAAAGGGCTTTTACAGAAGTGAAACCAAAGTGTCTACGCATACTTACTTTTCTCCATTGATTCCAAAAATACGGACCTTGTGCATGTTTGGAAACTTGGCAACCACCAGAACAAAGACAGCAAGCGTGTTAAGAAAGAGTATTGGTTGTTGGTAGTCAGTAGTGTGCGAGGCTATTAGGTACCTACAAAAGAAATGTTGTATGTTATACTTATCTCAAGTTAACAAAGTAATTAGGGATGGACTTCATGGTATATCCATGATGCACCCAACTTGTCATCTCCTATAGTCTGATCCAATGAATAACGTAGGACTTGGAATCAAATGCAACAATGACTAGGTTGACAAGTTAATTTTATAGAAAAACGAGAAAGGCAAAACTATCAGATCTAACGGAATCCAAAACAGATGATGCATTTTTAAAAGGTGGTGATAAGCTACGATGGATTACGAAATAACCATCATCAATCAACCAGAGCACCAACTCAAGTCTATCCAGATCATCCCATGGATAAAGGCATGCCTAAAATTCAAGAGGAAGTTATAAAATGACGAGGAAGAGAATAATATAGGTAAAATCTAGATTACTGCAACTTGTCCACCCTAAAATGTTAAGAGATTAAGATGCTTCTTCAGACAATGGTAAAACATTTTCACATAGTTGGGTCATCTCTTTCTTCAAGATGTTTCAAGAACATTATTTGGCAGTTTCCTTTTGGCAAACCTACAATTCAGTGCAATCTATGAGAAATATCCAACTTACTGCAAGAATATAACAACAACAACAGCCAAGCCTTTAGTCCCAATATTTTATACTACAAGAATATAAAGACACCATTATTTTAACCTTATGTGAGCTGACTAGAGGCACAAGGCCACATTGATCTCTGATATTTTTGTTCCATGAGCCTAAATGGTTTGGCGCTTTAACTTCTAAATGTTACAGAATGCAACTTGTCCTGCAATTTTATAGGAATAAACATGTTTCTTTGATTAACATACGATTGCAGCCTTCTGAATTAATTGGAACCTAAACATCTCAAACTTAAATGTTTCAGCAAACTTTTCATCGATTATTTGAAGAACCTATGTTCCAACACAACCTTAGGGAACTAATTTATATACTTCCAGACAATGAAATCACAAAATGTATCATCCTCATATCAGCCAGAATCCAAGTTCTGGTCCCCACTGAGCTTTGATTGATATTATCCATGCTAGGGATTTTTAAACCTAAGCCAACCTTTCAGTGATTAACTTCACAGGGTACATCTAAAACCCAAGAGCTATTTGTTATTTTAAATCCAGTTCCATCAAGGAGTCAAACCAATACAAAGCCATTAACTTAAGAAGAAGAACAGATTGGCAAAAGAACCACAGGAATTAAGCTTTTATCTGCAAGTGCACGGAGCAATTAGCCAACCGACTCTCTTAAACTTAAAGAGTAGGCTCAAATGACACACACAATGAAGTGATAAAAGAAAGAAAAGGTTTACATCCTAAAAGGTAAAGTGGGATGTGGTTAGGAATCATGAGGATATGTGCAACAAAGACATGCTTGTACAATGCATTAATCTTGATGACAATAATATAACACATCCATAATAGGCCAAGGTGTACCCAATAGCAAATACAATCAGATAAAATCCTTGGTCAAAACTGAAAACGGAAACCCCTAGAGCATGTTAAGGCCATGATCCCACTACCTTCAATAAAATTAATGGGCTTCCTTAACTAAAGACAATCATTGAACAAATATGTACTTACAATACCACAGGCACAACGGTCAAAAACTTTCTGTTGCGAGTAAGCTGCTTTCCATTATCGATCTGTTCCCACCAAGTCAATCCATTATAGATGCCCTGGTCTTCAGAGAATGGAGTTCCTTTCATCCAGTGAAAGAAGTGATACGTGATCTGAAAGAAGAGCAAGATGACATCATTTACAGCAACTACAAATGGAAGGTCTATGGCAAACAAATATCTCCAGCTTTTTACTAGAATAGAACAGTACACTCAGAAACTAGGCTTATTTTGGACCTAAAAGCACCAAATGTTAGTTAACGATTAGTGTGATCCAAAAAAGGGTAAAAAAAGAACGATGAACTATTATAAAAGAATGTAAGTCTGCACTGCTCATTTGACTGAACTTGTTGGAGGAAAAGGCACCAAAAACATGATAAAATGCAGCGATCAAGTTCAGGTCCACATTTTTATGTAGCATAAGAATCAATGTTATGTTTGACGAAACATGAAATAGCCAGAAAACAGAAACATTCAAACTTTATATCATCTTTCTGAAACACAAGCATATAAGGCTGGTATAAAAGAATTAACTTGACTAAAAAATTAAACTAAGACTAGAAAATCTACGGAAATCAGTCGTCAGGAGTAGGAAGATCTTAGCAACTCTTCAGGGTGACTATGAGTCCTGTATCTTACTTTCGCCAGCTTGTCCAATGTTTAAAACTAGAATAGGTTCTATACCAGACATATTTTTAGACATCTGTAAATAGTAATGTGGATGCTACGGCGCGCATATTATACCAATTAGAAAGAAAAATAATCAAGGGACCAAGGAGCAGTGGAGCACACAGTTGCTGCAGAAAGTAATTCATGTCTCAGAAACTCGCATTAGGCCTTTGATTTATCATTCCAGACAAATCAACTCAGTTGAAATATATTCGCTCAAACATATAATCTATGAGAGATAATGATTATCTTTTTACTTTCATTGTTTCTCTTTGCTCCTTGGTAAGTAAAATAAACTTATCTTATACAAACAGAAGCACAACACTGTGCGAAGTAAGTTGAACTAGTTTAGGAATCTGAGACAGAAATTACACCTTAACATACAGAACACCACAACAACCCTACAACAAGATCACATCAAGGACACAACACCACCAGAAAGTCTTTAGATTTTTACACATCTATCTTATCCGAGAAAAATCAAGGGAAGTGAAATCTCCAGCTGCTACACCAAATCTTTTTCCTTGTGTGAAATCTGATTTTCTTAAACCCTTCCTTTATTGCTATCTTTTGTGAAGTAGCTCAAATAATTTTATTTCAGAAATTTATCAAGTTCCAAGAATTCACATACATACAAAATCACAAATTTATGCGTTTTCTTAAGAACTGACAAAATCAGACACTGGAATGTTCAAATAAAATTCATTAGGTCCACCTAATTCCTTAAAAGAACACAAACATGCAACCAAATAAATCTATCATCAAATTATAACAACTCAAAAAACAGATCAAACCATGGAACTAATTAAAACTAAAATCACTTACACAAATTGAAATCGAGAAATATCCCTTAACCCAATAAAATCAAAATTGAGTAAAAATTTGAGAATTGGAAGAAGGTACTTACAACGAAATGAGAAAGATTAACGATAGTCCAAGCCGTACCAGGGTTACAACCAAAAAGAGATAAAACCATAAGCCATGAGAAGAAAAGGATTAAGATGTAAGTTGTCCATACGCCTGGATATAGAAACCACTCTGTATTTTTATTCAGATCTGGTGGATGTACTGCTTGTACATACAATTTCGCCATTATTTGTTTCTTCTTTCAACACAAAAGTTTAATTTAACAACCAAATACAATGAAGTTGCAGAGGTAGAGAGAGAAACTGGTGTTGGGTCTTGTTTCTTGATATAATAATTAGTATTATACAACTGATGAGAATGAGAAAGAAGAAATAGATTTGAGAGTCGAGCCTAAACAGACACGAAAACTATCATGCATGATGTATATACTCCCTCGGTCCCACAATTACCGTACCTAAATAATTTAATACAACGATAACTAAGGCCAAATGACCGATCAGGTTATCCACTTTTCTTAGCTTTAGTTTAAATATATCTAAACAAACCAACCAAAAAACCATTCCTCATGAATTTCGCTTATTTCTTAGCTTATGTTGACAGAAACAGTCAACAAATTTTCGGATCCACTTCGGTCGATTAGATTTTTGGATCCGCACTCTATAAAGTACAAAGAGTAATTTTAATTGTGAGACCCAGACATTAACCTTATAATGGAAACTTATTTTCCAATTTTCGGTAATCCATTTCTTAGCTAGAAATGTGATCATATATGTGATTTGCTAGTTAAGCTATAATTTTTTTACCATATTATAGCTATAAAATGAGTTATAATGACTGGCTTTAGCTATATTGTGGTTAAAGCAAAAAAATAAAGGTCACCATAGTGCTTAGTTTAAGTCTTTAGCTTCAAATAAGTTGTGATGGGCTAGAAGTAAAACCCATATACAAATTACCAAAAACCAGAAGCTGGAAATAAAAAAAACAATAAAAATATAATAATGCCACCGACAAAGCTAATAATAATCCAAATACTAATTATACTAACAAATCCTAGGGGATAAACTCCCTAGATAATGGTTTTGGTACGTGGACCTATAATTTTCATGCATTTCTGTATGAAGCCAGCTCTTTAGACAAATTTCATTCTTTTATGTCTCTTTTCACTGCTTCTTCCCATGTTAACCTTGGTCGACCTTTGTCGCTCTTTGAGTTTACGATACGACTTATGATACCAGTGCACACTGGTGCCTCTGGAGGTTTACGTTGGAGATGACCAAACCATTTAAGTCGGTGTTGAATAAGCTTCTTCTCGGTCGGGACGTGATAGACACATTTTAGTGTCTAAATTGCACCTTAATTTCCAGTGAGTTAGTATTCGATTTTGTGTCTATTACGTGTTTTTATGCTTTTGTAGGTACATTTGAAGAATAAAGATTTGTGGAACAATTGGCTCAAAAAGTGATAAAGGCACACAAGGACAAGTGTTATTTGGCACCCTAGAAGTGGATAAGGGGTACCCTCGAGTCAAATCGGTCAAGTCGGGTCAAACCCAAGTCAAATCGGTCAACCCGAGTTGACCGAGTCAACTCAGCACGGGAGTATCGGGACGGAACTGCTGCACACTTTGATTCACGTTTAAACTTTGATATTTTCGGCTCAAATTGATACACAAGATAGATGGGACCAGTACAAGACTAAACACGTGAAGAATTAGAGGTTTACGCCGGAAAAATAGCCCCAAATCCGAGTTTCGCCGGAAAAAGGGTATTATACTTTGATTCGGATTTGGATGAATTTGGGAGTGTTTTAAGGAGTTCTATTAGGTTTAGAAGACTCACAAGGATACCTAGAGCCTATATATACCAAGAGAAGCCAAGAAGAACGGGGGGAGATAGCTTAGAATTGAAGTTTCGGAGTCGCCGGAATTGTGGCCGGAATTACCCACGATCCGGCCACTGCTGCTGTCACCGACGACCGACTGTTCTTCATCAACTCCATCGGAGAAGAAGACAAAGCAACACCTTATAAGTGTTGCTGTTTCGTTGCCTTAGCTTCCAAATTTCTTTCCCCCTTTTCTTTGCCTTAGCCTTTTGCAACGGCTGAAACTTGTTCTGTAACACTTATAAACGCGTCTGTTCAGCTGTTGCACCGTTATTCAACCTTGTAATCAATATTTTGAGCAATGAAAAGATCTTTTGAGCAAGTTTTCTTCACCATGAGCTAAGTATATTTACTGGGATGATGGAGGAGGTTTTTCTCTCAATTTGATGTGGTAAGTCTATTTTTAATTAATTAATTATAATTCTTTACTTATTAAAATTGCATAGTTTTGAAATAGGAAAAACGGTTTTCATTCAGTAGTGGTGTTTTTGTTTGATGGGTCATGCTGGGTTAACAACCTCTGATGTCCCATGCTTATGATTTACCTTTACTTGTTTGCATAAAACCTATTTTGGCAATATTTGAGCTTAATTTATTTAAAAGAATTACCCGATTAATCACATAAATTGTTAGAAATAACTGATTCCTGATTCCTGGTTTTCCCCATATTTTCTAAAAATCATCTCTAGTTTATTTTCCTGATTTTTATTATTTCAGATTTAGTCCAATATTTTCTAAAATCATTACCTTCACAAGTTCGAGAATCGAACCTCTTTTTACCACTATATAAAATCACATCAGGACGCCACTCCAAGTGTATATCATCATTTCTAACGAAGCCATGTCTAATATGTCCAAAACTCCACTGAAGCATACATATCTATGCTACACTTATGTTCGGAATGTGTTATCTTTTAGTAGTCAAACACTCTCGGCAACATACAACATCGCAAGTATGATCATCGTTTTATATAGCTTGCGTTTGAGCTGTTGAGAGACTTTTTTGCCACACCGGTCACCTGTCGTATTTCATCCATCCTGCTCGAACCATATGGCCAACATCCTCATCAATCTCGCCACCGCTCTGCAGCGTAGACCCTAGAAATCAAAAGTGTTATTCCTAGGTACTAAATGTCCAACTAAAGTGACATTGATGTGGTCGTCTGCACGTTAAAATTATTTATTACTTTCTCACTACTTATGATTTAGTATGAAGCAAGTGTAAGAAAGGATCTTTCCCACGAGGAGGTCTTGATTGTTATTCGGTGAAATCTTATATTAAATAATGGAGGGATTTTTCAGTTTTAATAAAAGTAAGTAAACTAATTAAGAAAACTAAGAAATTGTAGAAAAGAATAAATAAGTTGAGAATATTAGCTACGGTTTAGTTTTCGTTCACAAACATGTTCTAGCACTAATAATTAGAATTGATACTTAATCTTGTTTTATCAAAAGCCCTATAATACCTTGATCGCAAGAATATCACGCAAATTTTCTTAAGTCATAAACAAACACATTAAAAAGATGCGAATATGAATTCTACCAAGAGAACAACCTAACGTGTAAAAGCATTAATCAAGTTTAATTCCCGAGGAGCATTAAGATTCATAAAATTAGTCTAATCAATGCAATTGAACGTGGAAAACGCACTAATTCAATTTAACAAAGGTCACGATTCACATATGATTACTAGGATATATCACTACAAGCAATAACCATATTTATGCTACTTGTATTCAAGGAATATCACTTTTACGTATAATAAACCCTAAATTAGATATAGATATGAATGTGAGTTCGATCAATTGGCCACTCGACGAAACAAACAATCAAATCATACATGGCGATATTCTAGTGAATCATAAACGATAAAATTGAGACAAAACTAATATATTAATTCAAAGAATCATATATTGTAAAATTCAATTAATCCTTAACCAATATGAAAGGTTTAGCTCATCATGGATTTCTCAAAATCCATGAAAAATATAGAAGAAAACAAATAAAGCAAACCCTAGAAATCGTGATGATCAATCGCAACTCCAAGCTCTAGATTTTTGTTCTCCTTGTTGTTCAAGTGTAAAAAGGTATCCTTAATGTCTTGGGTGTCTCCTTATATAGTATCCACGAAATCTAGGTTTTGAATCCTTTCGGGACCGTGTTTTCCATGTTTTAAAAGCCTACACACGTGCCAAACTACCCTAGTTACGGTTGGGTTCGACCCAATAAACCCAACCGATTTTCTGACACAAAAATCTCACCCAAAATCCCCAGATTTACGGTTGGTTCCGAGTCCAATAAACCCAACCGTAATTATTCCTATATACTTTTTTTATATTTCATTGTTTTGATCATAACTCCCCCATACGATGTCCGATTGACCTTATTCTCTTTGGGTTGGCTTCATCTTTCAATTCTATATAAGATAGAAATGGAAATTTCTTCATATATCTTCAACTAATTTTACGGTTGGGTCCAACCCAGCCGTAAATTTTCTTGGAATTTGTTTTCAAAATCAACTTCTTTTACGATTGGGTTTTGGGGTAATTTCCCAATCGTAAATCTTCCTGGAACTATTGTTTCAAAGTTGCATTTTCATTCTTTAACCTCTCATTTTCATGCCGGAATGAACTCATTTCCTCTTCTTAGCTCTTTTTAACACAATTTTCATTGATTTCAGATGATTCACCTTATGTGAGACATAAGATAGATAACAAAAGTAATAACAAGTAATATCAAAGAATTATAGCTAAAACAAGAATGAAAATGACACTAAAAATATAAATTAAGCACATATCAGACATCTCCAGCTCTAGCATCGCTGAACTCGCATCTTATGTACTCGCTTATCGTCTTAGTTTTTATAGTGAAATCTTCCAAGCAACTTATAAGAGCGAGACTTGTAACTTTTGCTTGTACAACTTTGATTTGGCGCAAAGTCGTGCATCCTGCACTTGCGGTACAATCCTGGAAACTTTTGTAGGTGCAATGTTGCGCTACTCTAGACAAAGTGAAGTTTGTCTTCACAACTCCAGTTGTCTATCAACTATTATCCTCCTCTCGTCAATTAGCACCACGTCATCAACAAAGAGCATACACCAAGGGATCTCCCCTAATATGTCCCTTGTAACCTCGTCTATCACTAGAGCTCAAAGATGACGGTTGGTGTAAACCTATCATAATAGGAAGTCACTAGTTTCACTATCGCATGCTCTGACAATGGTCGCAACACCATCGAACATACGCTTGATGAGGGTAACATACTTTGTGGGACTTCATTTAGCCCACCACGTGACCTTTCTTGGTACTTTTTCATACGCTTCATGTAAGTCAATGAATACCATATGTATATCTTTATTTTGTTCCCAGTATCTTTCCATAAGTTGTCTTGTCATAAAGATCACCTTTGTGGTCACCTTCCCGGGCATAAAAACAAATTAGTTGCTCACGTTTTTCGTCCTCCTTACGCGGTGCTCAATGACTCTCTCCCAAAGCTTCATTGTATGACTCATGAGCTTAATTCCTCTGTAATTTGTACAACTTTTAATAACTCATTTTTCTTGAATATTGGCATCAGAACGCTTCTCTTCTACTTGTATGGCATCTTGTTTGATTGGAAAATACTTTTTAATAACTTGGTACGCCAAGCTATCCCCATATTTCCAAGACATCTCTACACCAAAATAGGGATGTTATCAGGCCCTATCGTCTTTCCTACCTTCATCCTTTTTAACGCTCCTTTTACCTTCGACTCTTGAATTCTTTGAACAAATCATCTATTAGTGTTATCAAAAGAGTCATCAACCTCGGTCGTGGTACTATCGTCATCCCTATTGAAAATCTTGTCGAAGTATTCTCCATCTGTTATTTATCTCGTCATCCTTCACCAAAAGTTGGTTGCTCTTGTCTTTGATGCATTTAACTTGGTGAAGTCTCTCGTCTTCCTCTCTCGAAGTTTGGATATCCTATAAACGTTCTTCTCGCTATCTTTCATGCCCGGCTTCTGATATATATTTTTATATGCATGATCCCTTGCTTCTCTCACATCTTTCTTTGCGTTTTTTTTGCTACTTTGTACTTTAATATGTTATCTTCACTTCTTTGATGATACATTCATTTGTAGCATTCATTCTTCTCTTTGATCACCTTTTGTACGACCTCATTCCACCACCGAGTGTTTTTGGGTTGTCGTTTATTCTCTCTTGTTACTCCAAACACCTCCGCAGCCACATTCCGAATGCGAGTTTCTATCTCCTCTCACATGTTATTTCCATCTCCTTCTATGTTTCATACACCTTCTGTCATCCCTCTATCCTTGAACACCCTTGAGGCGTCTTCTTTGAGCTTCCACCACTTCGTCTACATAATCTTTACGCCTTTGTGTTGTCGAACACGTATCCAGAGACAAAAAATAGATACCAAGAGTTGATGTTATGAGACAACACATTCTTAAGTATAACCTTATAATCTATGCACTCCCGTTTATCCTCTTTCCTAATAAGGACAAAATCTATCTCACTAGAATGCTGGCCACCAGTAAAGGTAACTATATGAGATTGTCTCTTTCAAAAAAATATGCTAGTTATCATGAGGTCATAGGCTATAATGAAAGTTAAGATTTTTTCCGCTTTTTGGTTTTTATCATCGTACCCAAAACCTCAATGCACCCTCTCAAATCACCCACTATTTTTGCCAGCATGACCGTTGAAGTCTCTTCCAATAAAAAGCTTATCTCTGTTAGGCATTCTTTTAACCATGCCATCCAGATCTTCTTAGAATTTCTGTTTGGCATCCTCACTTAGATTTACTTGTGTGGCAGACGCGCTAATGATGTTCACTACCATATTATCCACTACGAGCTTGACAAGGATGATTGTATCCCGTTTTCATATAACGTCGACTACTTCGTTCTTGAGATTCTTATCAACTAAGGTTCCTAGCCTATTCTTATTTCGTTCTTCTCTTGTGTACCAATAGCTTGAAATATGTGGCCTCCACCTCATTCTCCTTATGGCCCGTCCATTTAGTCTCCTGCACACAAAAGATATTTACACGTCTCATAATTGCATTATCAACTATATCCCTTAGCTTTCCTACTAGGGATCCCATATTTCAGCTACCTAAATGAATCATATTTACCTTGCCTAGATTTAGTTCACCTCGCACTCATGGAGTAGAGTACGAAGATCCTGTCTCATTTGTCATTACATTCGGGCGACGATGTAGCGCGCCACTAACGAGGTATCGACTTGTCCCTTACTTTTCATTCAACATCATACTCAGGTCCCGATATGGTGTGTTATTAAAGAGGCGACAGTCCGTCCCTTATTCATTTAACACCACACCCAGATTTCGATGTGGCACGTCGCTAAGAGTGTTACACCCCAACAAAAAATCTATGGGTTTCATTGCATAAGAGAGTGAATAAATTTTAACCGTTGGCTCACCACGTCTATCACGACTCCCTCCTCCTTTATCTTAGCTTGGGAAAAGTTATGCAGAAGAGACAATATTGGTGAAGTTTTTTTTTGTAACAATGTATCTCTCATATTAAAATACGGGAACAATCATATAAGTAAAGAAATGTATCATTTATTTCGGGGCAAAAGAAAACATAGAAGGATCAATTATCTTTGGACAGAGGGTGTAACTAGGACAATAATGAAAATTTTTTTGTTAGCTGTTCAGTTAGGTATTTAAAATTATAATAGGGAGTATATAATTTAGCTAATAAATGACTTAAGTTTTGTTCCTTGTTTTTTTTTTCTTGTAAATATTTTGAAAGATATTAGGGCCTTAGTTCATTTCTTTCGAGATGTTTTTTTTTGGTCATCATTACCGTGAGGGTAATTTTATGTTGACTAACTAGCTAAGAGTGTTACTCTACCTGATGTTGCTTAGGTTCGTGTTATTAATCCTTCATCTTTTTTGATCAATTTATGTGCCTTTTTTCGTGTTGTGAAAGCCTTTTAGTTTATCTGTAATATATTATACTTACCAAAAAAAAGGACAATGTAAATAATTTTAAAATATTTAATTAGGATTTATATGGATTCATTATAAATCTAAAGTATTCAATTAAAATTTATATAGATCCACAATAAATCTCGGCTATTCATCCTACTTAATATTTTTATGGATTGTCGAGGATCTAAGATTTATATGTATATTTATAGATTTTTCAAGACTAATTAGATACAAATTTCGCATTCAAAGATCTAAACTTAAATCATGGAATTTTCGTGGATGCGTATGTGCACCCTTACCACTATCCATATCTCCATCTAGCAACACTTCCAACAACTACCA
Organism: Papaver californicum; assembly: GCA_023531435.1. Lineage (NCBI taxonomy): Eukaryota > Viridiplantae > Streptophyta > Magnoliopsida > Ranunculales > Papaveraceae > Papaver > Papaver californicum. Next base: position 794,624 of record JAJJMC010008370.1, on the reverse strand, counting down.
CTTTCATTATTGTCACCACCACCACCACCATACTACACCATTATCTAAATTATGGTCACTACTACCATGACCACTGCAACAATGTAATATCCAGTCATTATTAACTATAATTACCAAAAAGAAATTATCATAATAGTTGAGCAACTTGAGTTCTTATCATAGCATTCAATTTAAATAGAGAGAGAACCGGAAAAACAAAAAGAAAAGAGAAAAAAAGGGGGAGAAAAGGAGTTTATAATGGTTCCGACCCGATCAACTCAAATCTGCTGTTTTTGGAGTGAATTTGAGTTGATTGTGGATAGTGTAAATAGCCTCTTAGGTTTTAGTTAGAGTTAAGTTTGGGCTTGAGTCTCCCTAAGTAGTTTTATGGCCTAAACTTAGTTGTGGACCTGAGCCCTTTGTTTGCTTCTTTTAGAGATTTTTGTAATAAAGTTTGATCATCCTGGCTAGCCGTTTAGTAGATACTTGTTTAAACCTTACACTTTATCATTCGTAGTTTTGGTGTCCTACCGAAATTATGTTTAAAGTAGTGCTAGTGACTCACGGAAGTGTAACATTACTTTTAATCCCAATGATTATATGATCCAAAAAATAATATGTTAATTATAATTACAATGCCTATACAACCTACTTCACCATTGTTGTCACCGCTACTATTGTTGCCCGATACTAGCCAATACGTACTATAGTTATCACTTCATTACTATTTTCTCCACCAACACCATGATATTTATATATTTATAGATAGTCGATATGTAATTAATTAAATTTTAATTGTTCTACGAGTTTATAAAATTCTTAGATATCCATAATACAAATACTTGAAAATCACTATATATCCGTAATACAAATCCATGTTAAAATTTAGTAATGTCCAAGGGTACATCCAAAATCTATTAAAATATGGCCAAATTTATACTTATTAAAAGCATCAATATAGAAGAATCATCCGCGGTTTTTTTCTTACAGATTGGGGACTGTCAACAGCAACATGAGTAGTGTCCATTCGAGAACACACCACAAGCACATGCTACAAAAAATAAACCAATTAGTCAAATCATGATAGTCGTGCTTTGATTAAAGAAGATTAAAAAAGAATGGTGATTATAGGGGTACATTATCCCACTACCACCTTCAGAGGAATACAACAAGTTTGTGAGTCTAAGAAGAATGAAAAGACGTGACTTTCATGAGGTCGGAAAACAACCATGTTCCATCTCAACATCCCATATGACAACGATGGATTTAACTTCAATTCAGATATTCTCCCCAGTCCCACCACTTCAACGACAACAAAGGACGACTCTAACTTTCATGATTTCCCTTGTACTGTCAAATTTCCGGAAGCATGGACCTGTGACGACACCGTAAAATTATCTTCTGTCCGGTAGCGGATCCAAGTAAGCTCCACTTGGGGACTGAAGGCTCTTTGACTGTCATACCCCTTATCCTAGAACTGCATGCTCTCTAGTATCAGGCTTAGGTTAGTTGTTTGTGGGCTAGTAACTCCTACAAGCAGTTAGAGTCGTGAGATAGTTTTGGACTACATCCGAGTAATTTTAGGAAAGTTGACCAAGAGTATATATTATAAGATTAGGGTTATTTTTCTTCACGTAAGAACTCACAAAGAAAATAGCCGTCTAAAGTATTTTTCCTCTATTTTTCTTAGATGTCGCGAGAGAGATTTTGAAGAAGTAGGACGGATTTAAGAAGCATAATTGAAGTTTATAGAGAGATCATCGTAATAGCGAAACATGTAGGTTCTTTAATCCTTATTCCCATTATGGTTGGTTTGTTAACTGTAAGTAGGTTTTCTAACCCTTATATTCATTAATGGTTGGTCTAATGAGTCTAAATAGGGTTCTTGGCTAAAAGGATTATACGTCTGTGTAAATATTTATGAAATGATGTATAAGAAGTTAATATGGCTATTAGAGACCATTGTGTTAGTATTCGGTGGATGATAATGTATGCACTTTGGTTCATATGTATATGGAAATAGTCCAGTTGTTTATCTCTTATAAACAAGATAATTGTTCATAGTCTTAATCTCTCTTACTGTGTATGTATGCTCATATATCCATATATCATCTCTTTGTATGACAGATAGCTATTTTAATAAGATTCATAATTTATAAACAGTAAAATGCTAATTAAAGCTATATCATTTGAACAAGGATAGCTACAGTAAGAGCTAATTAAAGCCATAGCATTCGAACAAAAATAGTTGTAGTAGGAGTTATTTTATTATTACATTTGAGTTTCCCTTTGTTTGATTCGTTATCAGTGTGAAATTAAAGCCTTGATCTGTAAGGTGGAGTTAAGGGATCTGTACAGACTAACAACGTGAATGTTAAATGCCAATGAGATAGTGATTAGATGCTAATAAATTATGTTATGGTTTGATTGTTTAGTACTATTGTTGAGTGCTAGAGACGTACAGACTATTACCTGTTTTTATTTGGCCTGTGATTTGGTAGTTTTGTCTTGATTTCCCAAGTTCTGGGTAGGATAGTGAAGGTAACTATTTGCAGTTCAAATTATTGGTGTGTGTGTACATCTGTTTGAGACTCGTAGTTGGCTCGACTCCCAGAGGATGTTGGGCGATGGCCGAGGGGTCGCCTAGAAGATATGGATCTATTATCTTGAATGGGATCGACAACACTTATCTTTCTAGCACTGTAGGAAAATAAGTGGACTACGCAAGGGTCGATATGTGTCGTCGTTCAGTTAGAGAATGAAACTATAGAGAGGGGAAGTCGATTAGTTTCGTGGGTGGGAAACCTGTTTTCGTTTCTTTTATATACAACTGTTTTGTGTGCCTTTGTGTTTTTCCTACATTTTATAAAGTTCTATATTTCTGTTTAGGTCGTCGACCTTACTACTTTCAAAGAGATACTCATGTAAATTATTTTCACCTTACGAAGTCATATCATGGACCTTGGTTTGCTAGTTTATTCGTAAAGGGCATAAGGGTGCGAGAGCCTACTTTAATATGGGGTCTGACCCAACTTACTATTATTTTTCAGGGAACGGTGGCCGCGGAGCAACCTAACTAGTAGAACGACTTTTGTTCTGGAAAACTACATCATCTTTGTCTTCAAGGTGCTTAAACAACCAAATGCTTTTATAGTTTGTTTTTAAGTCCAGACTTCTTTATTTTAAGTAAGATTCTTATCGTTTAACTTAAATAACCGACCTGCGTGTCGAAGATAGACTTTTGTTTTAAAGATATTATATAACTCTTGTCATTTTTAAATAAGATTTTTTTAAAACCTATTATCTCCAAGAACCCCACACGATAGCCGGATCTCCATTTGTTGGCTTGAAGGTTGGAGTGTGTAAAGTGTTCCATGAGTATGCCACACTTCTATTTTAGGGCGGCCGACCTAGAATTATGAGATGGGGTGTTACATTGACTTTTGAAGATTCAACACATTCACATCATTCAACTGTAAAGTCCGATCAACAACGATACTAGCAACAAAACCGTATACATCAAAAC